>CAUYQU010100598.1:0-65059 GCA_963574635.1 Cheracebus regulus
TCCACTGTTGGTGGGAGTGTAGATTAGTTCAACCATTGTGGAAGACAGTGTGGCGATTCCTCAAGGACCTAGAAACAGAAATTCCATTTGACCCAGCAATCCCATTACTGGGTATATATCCAAAGGATTATAAATCATTCTCTTAATAAAGACACAGGCACACATATGTTCACTTCAGCACTGTTTACAATAGCAAAGACCTGGAACCAACCCAAATGCTCGTCAATGATAGAACAAGGAAAATGTGGCACATATACATCATAGGATGCTATGCAGCCATAAAAAATGATGAGCTTGTGTCCTTTGTAGGGACATGGATGAATCTGGAAACCATAATTCTCAGCAAACTGACACAAGAACAGAAAATCAAACACCGCATGCATAGGCGGGTGTTGAACAGTGAGAACACATGGACACAGGGAGGGGAGCATCAGACACTGGGGTCTGTTGGCGGGGCCAGGGGAGAGACAGCGGCAGGGGGCGGTGGGGAGGTTGGGGAGGGATAACATGGGGAGAAATGCCAGATATAGGTGACAGGAGGATGGAGGCAGCAAACCACTTTGCCATGTATGTACCTATGCAACAATCCTGCATGATCTGCACATATACTCCAGAACCTGAAGTACAATAAATAAATTTAAAAAAAAAAAAAAAAGACCCAAGCCAAAACACTATGCATTTCTGGCATATGGCATATAACCAAAACAAAATTGAGCACTGTTTTGGGCTTTGTGGTTTATTTCTGGTAAAGGAGTATATCAAAGAGGTGAGCAGCTGCTCCACTGCAAGGCCTTGAAGATCACAGAAACTTGGTGATGTTCCCATTGGCTCAGGATCTTGTCCTTCGCTTGAGGGTAGAGAAAGAAGAATAAATTTCAAGTTCACCAAGAGGTCCCTATGCTAGGAGACTACACCCTAATATCCAGACTAAGAAGAAACACACAATCACAAGTTATGAGTGTGCGTGTGAACACCATTAGCAGGGTGGTGCATAACCCAGTCATCTGTTGGGCCAGGCCCTCAGGCACTTAAT
Source organism: Cheracebus regulus (assembly GCA_963574635.1). Taxonomy (NCBI): domain Eukaryota; kingdom Metazoa; phylum Chordata; class Mammalia; order Primates; family Pitheciidae; genus Cheracebus; species Cheracebus regulus. The sequence continues at coordinate 1,034 of CAUYQU010100598.1, forward strand.
GACTCATCATTCATTCACTTTTTCATTTTTATCCATTTTTTTTTTTTCAAGACAGGGTCTCACCCTGTCACCTAGGCTGGAGTGAAGTCTAGTGGTACAAATATGGCTCACTGTAGCCTTGAACTCCTGGGTTCAAGTGTTCCTCCTGCACAGCATCTCAAGTAGCTGGGACTACAAGGACATTCATTCAAATAGTAACTTTTTTTTTTGAGATGGAATCTCACTCTGTTGCCTAGGCTGGAGTGTAGTGGTGCAATCTCAGCTCACTGTAGCCTCCGCCTCCCTGGTTCAAGCAATCCTCTTTCCTCAGCCTCCCAAGTAGCCGGGACTACAAGGCACATACCACCATGCCCAGCTAATTTTCATATTTTTAGTAGAAACGGGGTTTTACCATGTTGGCCAGGCTGGCCTCAAACTCCTGGCCTCGGGTGATCCACCCATCTCGGACTCCCAAAGTGCTGGGATTACAGGTGTGAGCCACCATATCAGGCCAAATATTAACATTTATTAAGTACCTACTATGTGCAAGGCATAAATGTGAAGAAGATGGCACAAAAACAAATAAAATGTCACTGCTCTCACAGAGCTTATGCTCTGGCCCGCGAGACTTACGCACAGGAAATATACTAATAATGTGTAATTTGATGAACATCAGTTGCTGTCAACTGAGGAGAAAATAGTTTCAAAACTGACTGCTGGCAAGAGTGGGAGAGAAGGAGTAGAGAATGCCCTCTAGGTAGGACAGAGCACCTGGACAGGTGAACTTTCTAGTGGGTGAGCAACAAAACCAGAGGCACACAGGTGGAGGTAAATGTGCAATAAAAGAGGCTCTTCTATGATCCATTTCATGGTGGGAGAAGTACGGGGCAGTCATGGAGCCCCAAGCGGCGGGGGTCAAGGAAGATTCCCCAGGACCCTGCATGGACACCCTCTCCCTGGGGCTCTAGTTCATTTCCTTGCCCTTTCTTCCCACGGCTGCTCTGGAAACTCTTGCTCTCTTCCTTCAGCAGCCTCATTTCCTCCTCTGCCTAGAAGACTGTAATGCTGCCTAGGTGGCACTGGGAAGGTGCTGGCTGAGGGGGCTGAGCAACAGGAGGGCAGATGAAGAGGGCAGGGCTGAGGAAAAAAACGATCCTCACTACGCCATGCATCTGCTCAACAGCACCACTGGTTACCTACATGCTTTTATATTCATTCAGTGTGAGACTGGCATCATTACCCCTTTTCCAAAATAAGGAAATGAGACTAAATGAATAAATGGCTGCAGGTCCCCTGGGGAAATGGTGTACCTGGGAATCCTGATCACAAATCAGTGTGCTCTTCATTACCCATCAAGACACCCTATAGCAACATTATTAACAGCAATGATCATTTACTGAGCACTTACTGTGAGCAAGGTACTGTGCTAATACTCATAGTAATTATGCTTATGAGATAAATTGTATAATCATCCCTCATTTTATGTATGAAGAAACACACAGAGAAGTAAAGGCAATTGCCCAAGATCAGGTGACTGTTAAGGGTCAAAGCTGGGATAGGAAGCCAGCAGCCCTCTTCCAGGGTCTGTACTGTGAATCACCACACTCTAGCATCTATCACCTCCTGGTCAAATTTGCACCTACTGAAGAGGGAGAGGCTGGCAGGGTGCTCACCTCCTGGGCAGAATGTTCTATAATTCTATGATATTGATAAAAGAAGAAATGAGGTAAACTGGCATTACCAGAAGAACCAAAGGCTTTCAAATTTAGTTTTGCTTAATTTTAATTAAACTAACCATCAGTATATATCCATGAGCCCACATAACTTACTATTTAAGGACTTATTTGGTAATGCTTATAAAATCCTCTGAGCTGTGATGTTCTTTAAGGTAGGCATTTATTTTTTTCTTCTTTATTTCTTATTAGTTTTTTTCAAGATGGGATCTCACTATACAGCCCAGGCTGGTCTTGGACTCCTGAGACCAAGTGATCCTCCCACCTTGGCCTCCCAAAGTGTTAGGATTACAGGTGTGAGCCACCACATGCGGCCTTTACAAAAAAAAAGAGAGAGACAGGGCCTCACTCTGTTGCCCAGGTGGGAGTGCAGTGGCATAATCATAACTCACTGCAGCCTTAAACTCCTGGGCTCAAGCGATCCTCCTGCCTCAGCCTCCCAAGTAGCTAGGATTATAGGCACGTACCACCATGCCTGGTTCATTTATTATCATTATTATTTTTTAAGATGGAGTCTCACTTTGTTGCCCAGGAAGGAGTGCACTGGTGTGATCTCAGCTCACTGCAACCTCTGCCTCCCAAGTTCAAGTGGTTCTTCTGCCTCAGCGTCCCGAGAAGCTGAGACTACAGGCGTGCACCACTATGCCTAGCTAAATTTTTTATTAATTTATTATTTAGTAGTAGCGACGGGGTTTCACCATATTGGTCAGGCTGGTCTCAAATTCTTGACTTCATGATCTGCCTGTCTTGGCCTCCTAAAGTGCTGGGATTACAGGCGTGAGCCACCATGCCAGTCCTTAATTTTTTTTTTTTTTTTTTAATTTTATAGAGGCAAGGCCTCACTATATTTCCCGGCTGGTCTCAAATACTTGGCCTCAAGTGATTCTCCTGCCCTGGCCTCCCAAAGTGCTGGGATTACAGTTGTGAGCCACTGCACTTGGCCCGATAGGCATTTCTTTCTAGCACTGTGCTCAATGCTGAGTCTTCAAGGCTAGGTATCAAATCTTATACTTGCACACTTAAATGAGCTATAACAATCAAAATGTCAAGGAAAATTTTACGTTTGGGGAATGAATTGTTGCATTCACTAACTCCCTTTCCAGGCAGAAAACATTCCAAACAAGTGATTACTAACACAGGGTACATTAACTATACATGAGTGAATTGGATCAACAGGGCTGTAAAGGCCCCCTGGCTCTGCTGTGGTCATTCTCTCTGCTGTCACACAGACAAGTCATCTTGTCAGGGGCTGCTGCCCAATACCCACAGGCCCAAATGTCCAGAATCCTCATTTATCCTTACTCTTTGGCCGCTCAAATGAGTCTCCATTCTCCAAAGATGCTGCGAGTTTTTATGTCTCCAACTTTGCCCCTTACATTCCTTTCCCCTGTAAGGAAGGCCTGCCTCCTTTCACTTTTGGCAAATTCCTATACAACCTTCAAAGAATATCTTTAAAGTCACTTTCCGAGAATTTTTCCAGAGCTGACTTGACCAACCCTGGTAATCAACTTCTTATCAGGAGTGGTTAATTAGAGGTACAGATTTTGGACCTAGACAAGTGTGGTTTTGAATTCTAGCTATACTGCTGACCAGTGGGTATGAGTATGGGTGACTTCTTATTCTTCTAAACCTCAATTCCCTCATCTATAACCTGGGAACAACCATGGTACCTACTACCCTAGATGAGTATGAGCACTAAAGGAAAGAAACTGAAGTATGGGGCACAGGGCTAGTCCACAGGAAGCCTGACACAAGGGTAATATTCACTGCTCTTCAATGGCATGAAACAGAAATGATGCTAATTTACTCAATGATTGGTCACTTCAAAGAATGGACCCCACCTTCTTTGCCTCTGTAACATCACTTTTTAACACAATGTCTGGCATAGAGCAGTCAGTAGTCCCTGCTAAAGAAAGACAGGACTGACCACGCTGGCTCAACTTCTGTCCACAGCGTGCTTTCTTACACCTGGCTAGGTAGGCGTCTGTGGTCTGGTTGACAAGAATCCTGTCACTCTCTTTGCATAGACAGCTATGCAAAGGCTATCTGCTATGCTTGAGAAGAAAACTGTGGCTTAGAAAAAATTTTGAAAATGAAACAGTACTGAAAAGAACAACGAGGAGTAAAAATATGGAAGCCACTCAATCCCTTTTTCTCTCTGTGTGCAATCTGGAAAAGGATCTTAGTGTATCAAGTGTATCATATAGATGTGTATAAGAGAGGGCTGGAGACACATCCTGGGCAGACAGTGGAAGAAAGTGTGGCCAAGACTCCTGGTCACGTATTATAGCTTCGAAGCTACAGGATAAGAGTTTGCGGAAAGAGAGGGGGCAATGGTTCAGCAGTGAATGGCCTGGTTGCTACAGGAGTATTCTGTAATAGTGAATTACTATACAGGCCTTGGAGTCAGAAATGAGTTCAAATCTCAGTTCTGCAATTCTTGGATTTAAGTTCTTATGCAAATCATTTGACTTCTCTGTGCTTTAATTTCCTCATCAGTAACTGTGACAATAATAGTCTTACTTCCAATAAGTAAATATGTAATAAAAAAAACAACCAACAACAACAACAAGAAAAACCAAAAAATCAAAAGAAAAGAAAAGAAACAAAAAAAGAACGTAAGTAATTGTGCATGTCTCGGATTAGACACCTGAACTACTGAGCTTTTTTACTTGGAAGTCCCAGCTCCGAACTATAAGCAGTAAATCGATTTTTTGATAGAGTTTTTCATCCATTATTTGCTCTATATGAAACAAAAATACAATTCTAACTCCCAGTGACCAAAGATGAGGAACGTATAACTGATTCTGAGAGGTCACTTTGTCAGGGATTGGTAGAAAGTGCATCAGAACTTGGGCTTCTGGAATGTTCTTTCAGTGTATGTTATGGTTTCCCATGTGCACTGCAGACACTTCTCTAAATGCCAAAGGATGGAGCACTGGGGTGGGGGCGGGGGAGAACTGCTCTCAGATATTAATTACAAGTGTCTCAGGTGTGAGAATAGGGTTAGTCTTAAGGTTACCATGAACCTAACAATTAGTTGTATTTCTTTCTTTGCTCTTGCCTGTAAGGATCTTAGGGTCAAATCCATGGCCCACTTCCAGATACTGTATGTGACTTTATGTTGCTTATTTTGTCGAGAAATCACACTCCTGGAATTCACCTTGCTTTGCTACCTTTATTCTACCTTTGCCCTAATTTCTTATTTAAATTGTGTTAAATATGTTAGTTTGTTATAAAGTAGGTCATAAAAAAAAGATGAGGGCTGAGACCTGTAACCCCAGAACTTTGGGAGGCCAAGGTAGAAGGATCACTTGAGCCCAGGAGTTCGAGACCAGTCTGGGAAATGTATGACCTTGTATCTACAAAAATTAAGCCTGGGTAACATAGTAAAACTTTGTCTCCACAAAAATTAAAAAATTAGCTGGGTGTGGTATGATGCACCTAGAGTTCCAAGTTACTTGGGAGGCTGAGATGGGAGGATCACTTGGGCCTGGGAGGTTGAGGCTACAGTGAGCCATGATTATGTCACTGTACTCCAGCCTAAGCAACAGAACGAGACATTATCTTAAAAAAAAAAAAAGAGGTTCAATGAAATGCAACTTCAAAAATCATAAAGTCCCTACAAAACCCAAATCTGCCCATAGGACTATCTGTTTTGCTATCAAAAGCCTGCCTTACAAGTCTCCTGAGACAGGTGGCTGGATTCATCACAGAAGCAGGACTTCAGTAATGTAATGGTGGGGCTATTTTGGGCACTGTGGACATTGTGGTTTTGGCAAGGAAGAAGTCTGGGGTGGCCCTCCCAGCCTGGGCAGTATGGGAGCTGCACACCAGGGTGCCATGCTGCAGATGGTTAAGGAGGCGCAGCCAGCAGAGCCTGTGCTGCTTGCCAGGCGAACCATGCTAGGTCAGCTTCATGGGCACAGAAACCACTGCTGTGAGGAGAAACGGCCAGTGGGCCTGCATTTTGTGAGCACAGGGTGGTGCATGGAGAGGGTGAGGAGGCCTGGCTCTCAGCCACACAGGCTGCCGGCGAATCCCGACCCACCATGTACTAGCTATGAGAAAGTGTAAATCATGTTACCTTTATGCATCTCAAAGTTGAGATAACAGTGATAATAGCATTTTCTCTCTGTGTGACTGTGGTTAAGAATGAGGTACGTGAACACATGCAAAGTGCTCAACACAGTGCCTAGCACTTTGTGAGGGCGCTTACAAGTGCTGGCCTTATAAAATATTACCTATGTAGTTTTTGATCCGAAGATTCTAAATAATGAAGAACTGTCATTTTCTTTTTTCTTACAAGCCATAAACCTGTATTAAGAATTTATGGGCCAGGCGTGGTGACTCATGCGTGTAGTCCCTAGCACTCTGGGAGGCCAAGGCAGGTGGATTACTTAACTCAGGAGTTTGAGATCAGCCTGAGCAACATAGTGAAATCCGTCTCCACAAAAAATACAAAAATTAGCTGGGCGTGGTGGTGCACCCCTGTAGTCCCAGCTACTCAGGAGACTTCGAGGTGGGAAGACAGCTTGAGCCTGTGAGGTGGAGGCTGCAGTGAGCTATGATTACGCCACTATATTCCAGCCTGGGCGACAGAACAAGACTCTGTCTCAAAAACAAAGAAAAAAGAGTTTATGAAGGGATGAAATGGAATTCGAGAGGGGGAAAGACAGACTCTTCGTAATGAATGAAGTGTAGTCTTTTATGAAGTAGATGCATAAGGTTACAATCTCTGGCCATCGTTCTCACAAATGTCTTGACATCAACTACCTTGCTTATTTCTTCCTGCCTATTCTACTCATCTTCCAAGGCCAAATGAAAGATCTACTTCCTTCTTAAACCTCCTTCTACCTCTTTCTTAAAGGTCAGTGCATGATTGGGCGAGGCTAATCATTAGCATAGAAAATAGCAGAGCCAAGATTTGTCAGTTATGGCTACTCTGCAAAGGAGCAGAATGTCAGAGGTGCCCCGGAGACCAGAAACACAAATGTGGGGGAACCAACCAAGGGTACAGGCTTCAGACTTGACAGCTGGGCCAACGGCGGTGGCTCATGACTGTAATAATCCCAGCACTCTGAGAGGCTGAGATGGGTGGATCACTTGAGGTCAGGAGTTTGAGACCAGCCTGGCCAACATGGTGAAACCCCACCTCTACTAAAAATAAAAAAAATTAGTTGGGCATGGTGGTGGGTGTCTGTAATCCCAGTTACTAGGGAGGGCTAAGGCAGAATTGCCTGAACCCACGAGGTGGAGGTTGCAGTGAGCTGAGACTATACCACTGCACTCCAGCCTGGGCAACAGAGCGAGACTGTCTCAAACAAACAAACAAACAAACAAAAAAACGCCAAAAACAAAAGACAATGAACTTGACAGGTGGAAACTTCCTCCTGGCTGAGGAAAGAGGCTGCTGTGCTTCAGGCAGGTCATGGGAGTGACGCCAGTGCTGCCATACGAATGCCTAGTGAGACTAGTGCATATAACAGAGTGGTGGTGTGAACCAGTGGCCTAAAACAGATTGGGACAGGAGGCCTCGAGTCTTGCCTACTTTACAAGTTTGATTCCTTATTTAATGTTAGACAAGCAATCAGGGTGAACCCATTTATCTATAAGAATGGAGAGCTGCTGACAATAACCATAACCCCCAAATCTCCCCTGTGAATCTAGAGAAAATCGTAGGACCAGCAGGGAAAGGAGTACATTTGGCAGTTTATGCAACAGCTCACATCTTCTTAAGACTAGAAAAAACAATGGCCAAGACAGGTGTTTGAGACTTTTGGGGTTCTTATATTTTGCATGTGAGTTGGATGTGACTCTTTGGAGGTCAGAGAGCAAACTGTGGTAGGCTGAAAAATAGCCACCCAAAGATATCAAGTCTTGATCCCTGGAATTTGTAAATGTGACCTGACTAGGAAAAAGGGTCTTTGTAAATATAATTAAGGATCTCGAGACAAGGAGATTATCATAGGAAATTCAGGTGGGTCCTAAATACAATCACACATACCCTTATGAGAGACAGGCAAAGGTAGTTTTGAGAATGCAGAGGCAGCGGCAGTGGGGAGATGACATGAAGGCAAAGACTGCATCACTCCAGCTACACCGCTCCAAGGAATGCCTGGAGTCACCAGAGGCTGAGAGAGGCAAGAAACAGATTCTTCCTACAGACCCTCTGGAGGGAGCAAAGCCCTGCTGGATTTTGGACTTCTTGCTTCTAATACTAAGAGAATAAATTTGTTATTTTAAGACATCCAGTTTGTGGTATGCGTTATAGGAGCCTCAGGAAACAATGTGGGTTTCTCCCATCTCTAGCTATACAGCAAAATGCTAGACTGAGAATAATGGCTAACAGTAGCTACCATTTATTGGGTGCTTCCTATATTTTGGTTGTTTTTTATATGTTCTTCTCATTGAATCTTCATGATAACTCCATATGCAAAAGAGACACCATTATTAGCCCCATATTATACTTGGAGAAACTTTGGGACTGAACAAATATATTTGCTGAAAATTACAAGGCTATCGAGTGGTAGAGATGGAATGAGAATCCACACAGCATGACACCAGAGTCCACATCAGAGCACTTTGCTCTGCGGAGAGAAGCAGTGCATGCCCTCAGGAGTTCAGGAACTGGGAAAGACAGGCAAACAGCCACTGGGATACCTGCTACACCAGAGGGGACAAAGGGTGGGAGTGAGGAGTGATGGATGGCTTGCAGAAGGCCTTTTAAGCAGATCCCAGGAGAGTGGATCTTGAAAGGCTAAACATTAACATAAACAAGTAGACGGAAGAAGATTCTAGGCTGAGGGCATACTGTAAGTAAAGGCTCAGATCTCAGAGAAAAAAATAGAATTTTTGGGAATGTGGTGTACCCCAACATGGCAGACACTTTCAGCTTTAGGGGCGGAGAGGTAAGGCCTGGTGAGAGCTAAGGGGCTGTTCTTTCACTACCTGCTCATGCCTGGTATCTACCCTTCAGTTCTGATCTCTCATAGTTAAAGGCCCTGATCCTCATGCGCTGAGCAGAGATGGGAGGTTTAGAGCAACATTAAGAGCACTGGAAATATGCATCCACAGAGGGAAGCTGCAGGCATCAGAGAGTAAGGTTGCTTAGGAGGCTGATCCCCTAAGTGTCTGACTGATAACAGGTCTGGGCCCTGTCTTTGGCTTCTAAAGCACAATGTCAGCAGGAGGTGGGGAGGGATAAAACCAAGCAGTGATAATACAACACAGACCACAAGCACCAGGATCAGAGCAACTAAAACCTTTCTAAGGGGCAGTCCAGCTGTGTATGCACACGCCAACACATGCCCGTCACAGACTTGTGTCTGTAGGTAGTATATCTCACATACACACCAACACGTTTCTAAAATCTAAAATTTTTTTTAATTTAATTTTTTTTTAATTTAACATTTTGATTTCAAAAATAAAAAGTCTGTGGCCAAGGACAGATGATGATTTCTGTCCTTCAAGGCTGGTTGTGGGTGAGAGGCTCTTAGCTGGTAAGAAATTGGCCGACAAAAGTGTCCACATATGGAAAAGGTTCTAATGCTCACAGCTCACTGTCAGGCACTCTTATAAAAAATGTTCCCCGACCCACTAACAATGGGGGGGGGGGGGGGGGAAATGGCCAGCTGCTAGTCCTGCTCTTGAGTGATGTGAAAATCTTAAAAAGTGATGATTTTCAAGCCAGAAAACAGAAGTTTAGTAAATTTATTTGAGGAATATTCGAGTCTACATAACGTGAATAAAGCACTTTAAACCTTACAAGAAATCAAACCAACTGAACGAGAGGCTTAAAATTTAGAGAAATTTGGAAAGGAGGTTAATTTGTGATATGAAAGTCTACATGTGAAACTTGTAACTTTCATGGAATGTTATTTGGGGGAATGACCTTTTTGACAAAATCTAGGGATCCTGAAGGCCTTACACAGCAGCCTCTGAAAATGTCAAGGACATCCTTAGTCTATATGTACATATGCCAGCACACCTCAACTGTTCCTGCCTGGCTTGTGGGAACTAATTCATTAAAATCAAACTCCAATGTCTCCTCCTCTCTAAACCTTCCCTGGGTTTCCTCTAAAGTCTGACCCTCAGTTTTCCAGCATTTCCACAGTGTTTAGACAACATGTCTATCCTGATAGTAAAAAACGTGATCTAATGATTTAGCCATATGTTTCCTGCATGAGACCATGAGCTCCATGAGCATACAGACTGAGAAGGCCCAAGCAAGGGGCATAGTAAGTGCCTCAAGTAAGCAAAGCAAACACAGTCAGAGAATGATCAGCTAAATGCATACACATGCTTGCACACACATAACCTGGGGTGTCTGAGCCAGATGGTAAACAGGTGACAATCTGCAAGGGCACAATATAACTTTACCCCAAAACTTGAAACACAAAAAATAAGAAGAAAGCCACAATGAAACTCCATGGCAGGAAGAGGCGAGACACACAAACTAACACATTCATTCAGCAAAGCTTCTCTGAGTGTCCTTCGTGGGCCAAGACCCTGTTTGGTGATGGGGTGACCCCCTAAGTTGCTAGCAGGCTAGTAGTAAAGATGGAAATTATGTCCCTTGTAGATGGGAATTTGTCATGTGCAGTCAATGTCTCTGAAGTGATTAACAAGCTGACTCTGGGCAAATTTATTCATTCTCAAGTGACTACTGAATACTCATTGTGTGCCAGGCATGGTTCCATTAAACATAGGCAAGGACAACATGGACGAGGTTTTTGGCTGTCATCGAGCTTACATTTTAGTGGGGCAGCTTACATTCTATGATAAGGGAGAAAACAGGTAGGGAGGAAGCTGCGTTGGAGAGGAGGGTCAGAGAGACAGACACGTGAGCTGAGAGCTCAAGGATGAAAGGGAGGCAGCCTTTCAAAAAGCATGACATAGTTCCAGGGAGTGGGAGGGCCCTCAGGAGGCAGAGGATGGTGTATCCAAGAAGTGAAAGGCCAGCCCTGAAGACACTGGCAGGAGAGGGTCTGGGAGATAAGAGCTTGATCATGCAGGGCCCATGGGCCTTGGTATAGGGAGTCTGCATTTATCTGAAGCTCAACAGGAAATCTTGAAAGAGTATTAAGGGGAAGAGTGTCCATGATCTGATTTTTGTTTCATTTTATTTATTTATTCTTGAGACGGAGTTTTGCTCCTGTTGCCCAGGCTGGAGTGCAATGATATGATCTTGGCTCATGGCAAATTTCACCTCTTGGGTTCAAGAAATTCTCCTGCCTCAGACTCCAGAGTAGCTGGGATTACAGGCATGCACCACCACACCTAGCTAATTTTTTGTATCTTTAGTAGAGATGGGGTTTCTCCATGTTAGTCAGACTGGTCTCAAACTCCCAACCTCAGATGATCCACCCGCCTAGGCCTCCCAAAGTGCTGGGATTATAGGTGCCAGCCACCGTCCTGGCTGTGATTTATATTTTACAAGAAAACCATTCTGGCTGTTGTGAGGACAATGGATTACTTTGCTTTTCTGAGCCTCTGTTTCCTTATATATAAACAAACCTAGTAATACCTACCTCACAGAGTTGCTATTAGGATTTAATGAGATTTGGGAAGTGCTCAGCACCTTACAGTTTTTATGGCCAAAATATTTTTCAAAATGTTTCTTGGCCTTAATAGACAGCTAGAATCATGTCATATATACCCGAGTGCTCACCCAGCATGTGTGGGCATTTTGGCACACTTTCTGAATGTGCTAACAGGCCACTGACCAGTGGAGCCCCACACGCTACCTGGCCCCAGCAGCTTTGGCCCTGACTTTAGGATAACTTACCCCAAGGAACTGCGCCTTTGTTTGGGGGCCCATGAGGTAGTGGGCTGGGAGGATCGGATAGGGTTCTCTTGTGTCCGGGTGGTGGGGGAGGAGGCCTCTTCTTGGATAGGGTGGAGCTGCCACTAGAGGTCTGGGTGCTTAGAGGGAGTGTTGAAGGTGGGCCAGTTGGACCTAGAAAGGAAATTGAATGGGGGCAGGAAGGTTAATCCCAGTCTCACAGATACAAAATAGCTAGTATGCAATCACCTCCACACATCAAAATGTGGTATGATACACAGAGACAAAAGCAAAAGGCTGGATATGGTTAAGTCCATCAATCTAGTAACAAACAGGGTTTCAAAAATTTGTTGGTTAAAATGGCCAGGGGCAGTGGCTCACGTCTGTAATCTCAGCACTGTGGAAACCTGAGGTGAGAGGACTACTTGAGGCCAAGAGCTTGAGACCAGCCTGGGTAACATAGCAAGACCCTGTCTCTACCAAAAATTAAAAAAAATTAGCTGGGTGTGGTGGCATGCGCTTGTAGTCTCAGCTACTTGGGAGGCTGAGGTAGGAGGATCACCTGAGGTCAGGAGTTCGAGGATACACTGATCTATGATTGTGCCATTGCACTCCAGCCTAGGCAACAGAGAGAAAAACAAATTTACAACAAAGGTAAGTAGAGTGTGCTTTAAGGAACAAAATGCCAGTCAATACAGAATGCTACTGGGTTTAGACCATTTAGGTACAATAGGAAAAATAAAACACACACACATCTTAAAACAGTAACTCCTTAGAATCATCACAAAATCTACTAAGGGAGAAATCACACACCACTACCAGCAAAATCAACAGAGAAAGAACAGGGTACATGCTAAGTCTCACTGGGCCACAAGGTGAAAATGAAACGATTCATATAATAGAATTTTTCTCTCTACAACTTTTTCTTTTAGTCAGCAAACTGCCTGAAGTTTTTGTTTTTGTTTTTTTCTTTTTGAGATGGAGTCTACCTCTGTCTCCTGGCTGGAGCGCAGTGGCGCGATCTTGGCTCACTGCAATCTCCGCCTACTGGGTTCTAGCAATTCTCCTGCCTCAGCCTCCCAAGTAGCTGGGACTACAGGTGCATGCCACCACACCCAGCTAATTTTTGTATTTTTAGTAGAGACGGGGTTTCACCACGTTGGCCAGAATGGTCTCCACCTCCTGACGTCTTGATCTGCTCACCCTGGTCTCCCAAAGTGCTGGGATTACAGGCATGAGCCACGGCGCCCAGCCTGAAGTTTTTCTTAAAACAAAACAAAATGGCTTTTCTAAATAATGAAGAAAGAACCAAATGTAAAGCATTACATGGAAAAAAAAAAAAAGAAATCCAAAAACCCTTTTCTTCCGGGTCTGAATTGCTCTAGAAATCAAACCATCTATTTATATTGGAAGCCTGAACAACAGTTACATAAATTAGGCAATGATTGTTATAGACTTTAAAAAAAGACTCAATTTTCTCCAGAACTAAAGACAAGACAGAAGGAATGACAGTAATGTTCTACATACACACAAAAATGGGGTTTGTTTTTAAAAGCTGTTAAGGGAGTACTGTATATTTGTTTTTAGTTTTGTTCATTCAAAGTGACACTGAAGTGGCTGGTGTGTGCCAGGTATTCCATGCTGGGTACTTTCACCAGCATGGAATTAAGGTGTATGGCTTAACTGTGCTCATGGCAAACTGCTTCTGCAAATGTTAAGAAAAAAAACCTAGGGCCATTCTGAATAATTTCAAAATGTTAAGAAAAAAAAGCACAGTGGCTCATACCTGTAACCCCAGCACTCTGGAAGGCCAAGGTAGGCAGATCATTCGGGGTCAGGAATTCAACACCAGCTTGGCCAACATGGTGAAACCCCACCTCTACTAAAAATATAAAAATTAGCTAGGCATGGTGGTGCACGCCTGTAGTCTCAGCTACTAGGGAGGCTGAGGCAGGAGAACTGCTTGAACCTGGGAAACGAAGGTTGCAGTGAGCCAAGATTCCGCCACTGCATTCCTGCCTGAGCATCGCATTAAGACTCCATAAAAAAAAAAAAAAAACACACAAAAAACAAACAAAAAAACAACTGCTAAGAACACTATCATACTGAAGGTTTAACACAGTTTAGTAGATACCTAGTGATCCAGAAAGGCTCCAAAAGAGCTTTTTACATTGTTTGTATTAAAAAAAAAAAGTTTAGTTACTGCCGGCCTCCTTCCGTGGTAAAATAAGTTTTCATATTTCCCACTGTCAATTACTAGTCCCTACCAATACTGACTTAAACCATTATTTCTCTAAGATAGGCTAGTCCTGAAAGTAAATACTGTTAATTTCAGCAAAATTACCATCTGCTTTAGGTTTAAATGGCCAGGCTATATAATTTATTTCTTTGTCCCACGAATGTGATACATAATGGAAGCCTGATGCTTAACCCAAATCAACACTTAATTAGGGTATCAGTCACTGTACTTTCAGAAACTATTTTTATAATAATAGAGATTATTATGGCCTTGCATCTTTATCATGCTTTGTGGTTTTCAAAATGTGTTTGTATATGTTATTCCCCAACTTTTTTTCCTAGATTTATCATTAAAAAAATTTTTTTTTGAGACAAGGTCTTGCTTTGTTGCCTTGCCTGGAGTCCAGTGGCATGATCAGAGCTCACGGCAGCCTTGATTTCCTGGGTTTAAACAATCCTCCCACCTCAGCCTCTTGGGTAGCTGGGACTACAGGTGTAGTAGTAGGCGTAGACATCTGGCTTTTTTCTTTGAGGTGGAATCTCACTCTGTCACTCAGGTCAGAGTGCAGTGGTGCAATCTTGGCTCACTGTAACCTTGCCCCCCGCCCACCCTTCCAGTGATTCTCCTACCTCAGCCTCCCAAATAGCTGGGATTACAGGTGCCTGTCACCACATCTGGCTGATTTTTGTATTTTTAGAAGAGACAGGGTTTCACCATCTTGGCCAGGCTGGTCTTGAACTCCTGATCTCATGATCCACCTGCCTTGGCCTCCCAGTGTGCTGGGATTACCAGCATGAGCCACCACACCCGGCTGACATTTGGCTAATTTTAAAACCTTTTTTTATTTTTAAATTTTTTGTAGAGACAGAGTCTCAGTCTGTTGTCCAGGCTGGCCTTGAACTCCTGAGCTCTAGCAGCCCTCTCAAAGTGTTGGAATTATAGGCATGAGCCACCATGCCTGGTCCAAAAAAATTTTTTAAATGTCTATGGATACTAATAGTTGTACCTCTTGACTTTCACACCAACCCTGTGAAGTATGTGGGTCATGTAGTATTGTCCCCATTTTGTAGCCAAAAACTCAGAGGCCTGGCATGATTAAAGTCACAAGCCATGAGGGGCAGAGATGGGATAAGACAGGTTTCCAGGACTGGTGAGGCGCTCGCCCCATCAAATGATGCTGCTGGTTCCTGAAAGCCAGGGCAGCATTTCCTGTGCTTAGCACATGAAGAAAACAACAAATGCTCAGTATCAGGAAGTGTAACTTTCCTTTTGGAAATAAATGGATAATAGATAACAGACAATGGTGAGGTTCTCTAGCAATTTTATCTTTATCGCCACCTAGGGACTTTCTGATGCAGATGCAGTTCCCTGCCTGGAAACAAAAATTGTCAGAGAAAATGCTAATGGAGCCATGTCTCTGAGCAACGCTGTACCACATATGTATGAAATTCTGGGAGAGATCAGACCAAAGAGGCATCCTGTAACCATAAATCACGCAAAATCCAACTCCCTGAATAATTTCAAAAATTAAAGAACTATTGTGTCCCATGCCGTTATATACTTTTGACTTCCTTCATATTGCTGATCATAATCTCTAATTATTTCTTTGTTTACTTGTTACCTGACTCTCCCACCAGACAGGGAGAGTCCTAGTTTATTAAAGCCATGCTTTTCTTTGGTTTGGAGTAGAGCAAATACTTAGTGAATAAATGGATAACTAAACCACTTCTATCTTTTTAGGTCAGTGATTTTTTTTTTTTTTTTTTTTGGGAGATGGAGTTTCGCTCTGTCACCCAGGCTAGAGTGCAGTGGCAGTGATCTTGGCTCACCGCAACCTCCCCCTCCTGGGTTCAAGTGATTCTCCTGCCTCAGCCTCCTGAGTAGCTGGGACTACAGGTGCACACCACCACACCTGGCTAATTTTTGTATTTTTAGTAGAGATGGGGGTCTCACCATGTTGGTCAGGCTGGTGTTGAACTTCTGACCTCAGGTGACCCACCCACCTAGGCCTTCTAAATTGCTGGGATTACAGGCATGAGCTGCAGCGCCCAGCCAGGCCAGTGATTCTTAAGGAGGCCAATACGTTTCACTTAGCATGACTGATCACAAAAGCGTGGGGAGAATTAGCAGGAAGGAACAGTATTAAGTATGAAAGGGATGTTCAATTTTATAATCTTGTATTTGGAAAACAAACACACAGACAAAGCTATCTATTGTTTTGTAACAGAAGCTACAGAAAGAAAGATGCTATCAAATCTTGGCTGGTAAGGCATTAGTTAAAATAAGGTTGAAAAACACTACATACAAAACTCCAGAAACACAGACTTAAAAAATGTTTAAAGATTTAAAGAGCTCAGAAGACTTCCAAAATTAGTAATCAGTCCCATAGCATTAAAAGAGATCTTTTATACAAAGTAAATCTGAGTACTGGTTCAGTCAGGAGAAAAGTAATTCTGGTAAGATAAAGAAAGTGGAAACAAAATGCAACACAAAAAAGGGTGGGGGTAAGATTAGTGAGTGGTGGCAGAGATGCAGGGGTGACTGAGAGGGAATTTTTTCTCCTGAACTCTGCCAGGGGCCTGTTGAAGTAAGAAGAAAGTGCCCCAAACCTCATTTGCCACTAATATTGGCTACCATGTGAAATAATTGTCTACATCTTCTTAAAAACATGGGTCTAGTCTTCCAAAGCTCCTATGAATAAATTTGAGGTTAAATAATTAGAAGGTCTTCCAAGAGGAGACAGAGTACACCTCATTCTTCCTGAGGGTTTAGCATCAGCTGTCACGAAGAAGCTGAATCATCTAGGAGTGTGTTTTCCACAACAAAGCATTCCCCACCCTTAAACAGAGGTGGACATTAGGGTAAGAGGGCCAACATTTATTTTAAAATGATCCATGATTAGAAAAAGTCCTTCAGGCCAGGCACGGTGGCTCACCTCTGTAATCCCAGCACTTCTGGAGCCGAGGCGGATCACTTGAGGCCAGGAGCTCAAGATCAGCCTGGCTAATAGAGCGGAAACCCCATCTCTACTACTAAATACAAAATTAGCTGGGCGTGGTGGCACACACCTGTAATACCAGCTACTTGGGAGGCTGAGGCAGGAGAATTGCTTGAACCTGGGAGATGGAGGTTGCAGTGAGCCAAGATCGTGCCACTGCACTCTAGCCTGGCCTACAGATTGAGACTTCATCTCAAAAAAAAAAAAAAAAAAAAGTCCTTGAAAACTGTTTTGTGGACACCCACAGGTGCCTGTTTTCACCACCCTTCATTCTCCAGGCACTTCTGGGTCCTCTCTTGGATATCAAGTGCTATACTCTGGACATAGGCCTGTCCTCAAGGCACTCTGCTCTGTGGCTTCTCTCCTCACCCGCCCTGTTCTCTAGTGGTTCTAAATGTGTCTTCTGATCTGTTCTATACCATCCTCCCTTGGTAATGGCCCTCCCTGCACAGATGGCATCCCCAGCCCTGACCCTGACTATGCCTGGATCACTTCCCACATCTCCAAAAGCCTCCTGGTCACTCCATTTGGACATTCTGCTATGCCTTCAACTCAGGTGGTCCCTACTGAATCTATCTGATGTGCAGCCTTGGGGATGCCTCTGACTGAGGTCTACCTCAGAAGTGTGCCCGGCATGTGTCCAGGGCTCAGGAAGTGCACCTGGGCAGTGCATTGCAGAAGTGACTATGCTCACCTTGACAGGCCCACAGGCAGTTTTCAGGCCAAAGGGCTTGCCCCATATTCCTGGGCCCAACAATTTAGTCTCTTAAAAGGTGGCAGCTATCTCCTGACACTCTCCCAGGAATATCTCTTCTCACGGAAGCCTCCTTATGGGAAATCAATATATTCTTAAATGATGAAGGTAGTTTGAGGATATCTCCCCAAATGGCACTCAACAACAAGATCTCTCCACTTAGCCCAGAAAAAATGTCCTGGAAAATCACTCACCTATGTCTAAATATATATATCTTAAAAAATAAAAATTCATTCCTAAAATCATAATCAGCATGCTTTTCAAATCTCTTCCTCCTCTTCTTGCATTTTCTGGAGCTACCATTTACTGAGTATTATGTGCCTGAGCTAAAACCCCATATTTAAAATTTATCTTGTAAAATATTATTATCATTATTGTCATCATTATTATCCATTTGAAAAATAAAAGGACCCAAGGCTCAGAGGGTTTAGGAACTTAGTGAGTTACAGCAGATGAGCAGCTGCGTCCAGGCAGAACCCTGCTCTGTCTGACTCAAGGCTGGGCTCTCAGCCTTGACAACAGCCTGCTTCCCTTCCTCTAAATGGCATCACATCCTTTCTGGCTAGAAATTTCAGGGACATAACTGAGTTATCTCTTCACTTAAACATTCTCATCTTTAAAAAATTTTTTAGTTGACACAATTGTACGTATTTATGGGATATGTAAGCGATATTTCAATTCAAGTGTACAATGTGTAATGACCAAATCAGGATAGCTAATATCTATCATCTCATTTATCATTTCTTTGTGCTGTGAACATTCAAAATCCTCACCTGTAGCTTTTTGAAAATACATACTAAATTACTGTTAATCATAATCACCCTACAGTGTTACAGAACACTAGAACTTATCCCTCCCATCTAGTTGTAATTTTGTATCCATTAATCAGCTTCATCCTCCACTCAACCCCTTACCAGACTCTAATAACCTTTCTTATACTCTCTATTTATATAAGCTCAATTTTTTTTCTTTTGAGATAGAGTTTCATTCTGTTGCCCAAGCTGGAATGCTGCAGTATGATCACAGTTAACTGCCGCCTCAAATTCTGGGGCTGAAGTGATCCTCTTACCTCAGTCTGCCGAGTAGCTACGACTATACATGCATGCCAAGCCCAGATAATTTTTTAAGAAAATTTTTTTGTAAAGTTGGGTCTCACTGTATTTTCCAGGCCTGAGCTTAATTTTTGTTTTATTTCACACATGAGAACACACAGTATTTATCTTTCTGTGTCTGGCTTATTTCACTTAAAATAATGTCCTTCAGGCTCACACATATTGCGTGGCACACAACAGGATTTTTTTTTTTTTCTTTTTTTTTTTTTGAGACAGAGTCTCGCTCTGTTATCCAGGCTGGAGTGCAGTGGCATGATCTCAGCTCACTGCAACCTCCGCCTCCTGGGTTCAAGCGATTCTCCTGCTTCAGCTTCCCAAGTAGCTGGATTACAGGTCCCTGCCATCACGCCTAGCTAAGTTTTGTAGTTTTAGTAGAGATGGGGTTTCACCACGTTGGCCAAGCTGGTCTTGAACTGCTGATCTCAAATGATCCACCCGCCTCAGTCTCTCAAAGTGCTGGGATTACAGGCATAAGCCACTGCACCCAGCCTACAGGATTTCATTCACTTCTATGACTGAATAATATTCCACTATGTATATATATACAGTACATTTTCTTCATCTATTCATCTGTTGACGGACATTTAGATTGATTCCATATCTTTACTGATTTCCTAGAATTGCTCAGTGGTATGAGAGTGCTATTCTCAGTTTTGTGAGAAACCTCCATACTCTTTTTCCATAGTAACTGTACTAATTTACATTCTGCCCAACAGTATGTAAGAGTTCCCCTTTCTCTGAATCCTCACCAACATTTATTATTTCTTGTCTTTTTGATGATAGTCATTTTAACTGGAGAGAGAAATAACATCTCATCATGGTTTTAATTTACATTTCTCTCATGATTAGTGATGTTGAACATTTTTTCATATACTTATTAGCCATTTGTACGTCTTCTGTTTTTTTCGAGATGGAGTTTCATTCTTGTGGCCCAGGCTGGAGTGCAATGGCATGATCTAGGCTCTCTGCAACCTGTACCTCCTGGGTACAAGCAATTCTCCTGTCTCAGCCTCCCGAGTAGCTGGGATTACAGGTTTATGTTACCATGCCCAGTTAATTTTTGCATTTTTGGTAGAGACAGAGTTTCACCATGCTGGCCAGGCTAGTCTCGAACTCCTGACCTCAGGTGATCCACCCACCTTGGCCTCCCAACGTGGTGAGATTACAGGTGTGAGCCACTATGCCTGGCCTGTATGTCTTCTTTTGAGAAATGTATACTCAGATCCTTTGCTCATTTAAAAATCAGATTATTAGTATTATTATTATTATTATTTTGCTGCTGAGTTGAGTTCTTTGTATATTCTAGATATACAAGTTCCTCGTAAGATGAATAGTTTGCAACTAGTTTCTACATTCAACAGGTTGTCTCTTCACTCTGATTGTTTCTTTTGCTGTGCAGAAGCTTTTTAGTTTGATATGGCCTGCTTTGTCTAATTTTCTGTTGCCTGTGCTTTTGATGTGTTACTATATAATCTTTGCCCAGACTAATGACATGAAGTGTTGCCCGCATGTTCTCTTCCAGTAGTTTTATAGTAAGTCTTTAATTCATTTTGAGTTTACAGATATCCAGTTTTCCCAGCATATTAAAGGTTCCTTTCCCCAATGTATATCATTTGCACCTTTATAAAAATCAGTTGGCTGTAACGCAGATTTACTTCTGGGTTCTATGTTCTGTTCCACTGGTATATGTGTTTGTTTTTACACCAGTACAAAGCTGTTCTGGTTACTATAGCTTTGTAGTGTATTTTGAAGTTAAGTAGTATAATGACTCCAGTTTTTTCCTTTTTGCTTGGTATTGCTTTGGTTATTTGAAGTCTTTTGTATTTCCATATGAATTTTAGGATTGCCTTTTTCTATTTCTATTGGAAATGTCATTAGTATTTTGAAAGAGATTGTATCAACTCTGTAGATTGCTCTGGGTGATATGATCATTTTAACTATATTAATTATATTAATTCTTCCAATTCATGAGCATGAGATGTCTTTCCATTTTTAACTGTCCTCTTCAATTTCTTTTATCAGTGTTTTAAAAGGTTTTCATTACAGAGCTCTTTCACCTCCTTGGTTAGATTTATTTCTGTTTTTTTTTATGTTAGCTATCCCAAAAGGGGGTAGCTAACATAAAAAGGATTGCTTTCTTAATTTTTTTTTTCCTTTTGAGACAGGGTGTTGCTCTGTCATCCAGTCTGGAGTGCAGTAGTACGATCCCAGTTCACTGCAGCTTCCTATGGTCAAGAGATTTTCTCACCTCAGCCTTCCTACTAGCTGGGGACTACAGGTTAATTTTATTTTATTTTTGAGACAGAGTTTCGCTCTTGTTGCCCAGGTTGCAGTGCAATGGCGTCATCTCAGCTCACCCGCAAACTCTGCCTCCCAGATTCAAGCCATACTCCTGCCTCAGCCTCCTGAGTAGCTGGGATTGCAGGCACCTGCCACCATGCTTGGCTAATTTTTGTATTTGTAGGACAGACAGGGTTTCATCATGTTGGTCAGGCTGGTCTCGAATTCCTGACCTCATGATCTGCCCACCTTGGCCTCCCAAACTGCTGGGACTACAGGAGTGAGCACCTGGCCAATTTTTTAATTTTTTTTTTTGTGGAGATGGGGTTTCACCATGCTGCCTAGGCTGGTCTCAAACTTCTAAGCTCAAGCAATACACCCACGTCGTCCTCCTAAAGTGCTGGGATTACAGGCGTGAGTCACCATACCCAGCTTTTTCTCGATTTCTTTTTAAGCTAGTTTGTTACTGGTGTATAGAAACACTACTGATTTTTGTAGGCTGATTTTTGTATTCTGTTACTTTACTGAATTTATTAATCAGTTCTAAGTGTGTTTTTGGTGGCATCTTTAGGTTTTTCTATATACAAGATCATGACATCTGAAAAGAGAACAATTTGACTTTCTCTTTTCCAGATTGGATGCCCTTTACTGCATTCTCTTGTCTGGCTGCTCTGGCTAGGACTACTTCTAGTACTATCTGAACAGGAATGGTCAAAGTAGGTACCTTTGTCTTCTTCTAGTTCTTAGAGAAAAAGCTTTCAGCTTTCCCCCATTCAGGATGATTTAGCTGTGAGTTTGTCACATATGACCTTTATTATTTTGAGGTAAGCTCCTTCTATACGTAATTTATTGAAAGTTTTTATTACGAAGTATGTTGAATTTTATCAAACACATTTTCTGCATCTACTGAGATCATCAAATGGTTTTTGTCCTTCATTCTTTTGATATGGTGTGTCAGGTTTATTGATTAGTGTATGCTGAACCATCCTTGCATTCCTGGGATAAATAACACTTCATCATGGTGTATTATCTTTTTGATATGTTGTTGGATTCAGTTTTTTAGTATTTTGTTAGGATTTTTTGCATCTATATTCAACAAGGATATTGGCCTGTGGTTTTCTTTTTTTGTTGTGTCCTTGTCTAGTTTTGGTATCAGGGCAATGCTGGAGTTATGAAAAATTCCTTTCTCTTTGATTTTTTGGAATCGTTTAAGAACTGGTGTTAGTTTTTCTTTACTATTTATTTATTGATTGAGACAGAGTCTCACTCTGTCACTAGGCTGGAGTGCAGTGGTGTGATCTTGGCTCACTGCAGCTTTGATCTCCTGGGCTCAAGTGATCCTCTTGCTTCAGCCTTTTGTGTAGTTAGCACCACAGGCAGGCGCCACCATGCCCAACTAATTTTTTATTTATATATATATGTTTTTGTAGAGACAGGGTCTCACCATGTTGTCAAGACTGGTCTTGAACTCCTGGTCTCAAGTGTTTCTCCTGACTCAGCCTCCAAAAGTGTTGGGATTACAGGCATGAGCCACCACATCTGGCCTAGTTCTTCTTTAAAGATCTGGCAGAATTCAAGTAATAAAGCCATCTGGCCTTAGGGTCTTCTTTGTTGGGAGGCTTTTTGTTACTGATTCAATCTTGTTACTTGTTACTGATCTGTTCAGGTTTTCTCTTTCTTCCTAGTTCAATCTTGCTGGTTGTTTTCCAAGAACTTGTCCATTTCCTCTAGGTTTCCTAATTTACTGGTCTATCATTATTTATAATAGTCTCCTACAATGACTTTTATATTTTTGTGATATTAGCTTCCTTTTACATTTCTAATCTTATTTATTTGGGTCCTACCCCTTTTTTTGTCTAGCACTAAAGGCTTGTCAATTTTGTTCATCTTTTCAAAAAAACACAACACTTGCTGCTTTTCTATATTGTCTTTTCAGTTGCAACTTAATTTATTTATTTCTGCTCTGATCTTTTTTCTTTCCTTTTACTAATTTTGTATTTGATTTGTCCTTGCTTTTCTATTTTCTAGTTCCTTGAGGTGTACCCTTAGGTTATTTGACATTTTAATTTTTTAAAATTATTTTTTTGAGATGGAGTTTCGCTTTTGTACCCAGGCTAGAGTACAGTGGCACAATCTCAGCTCACTGGAAACTCCGCTTCCCATGTTCAAGTGCTTCTCCTGCCTCAGCCTTCTGAGTAGCTGGGATTACGGGCATGCACCACCACGCCCAGCTAATTTTTGTATTTTTAATAGAGATGGGGTTTCACCATGTTGGCCAGGCTGGTCTTGAATTCCTGACCTCCCTAAGATGATCCACCCACCTGGCCTCCCAAAGTGCTGGGATTACAAATGTAAGTCACCGCACCTGATAACGTTTTTCTTTTTCTATGTAGGTATTTATTACTACAAACTTCCTTAGTACTGCTTTTGCAGTATCCCACGGATTTTGGTTACATCTTCACCTTTTAAGGGTCAGTTCAAATGTAACTTCATCTAGAGTCCTTCTCTAATCCATCCCCTCTTCTCTGGAACACGTGCTCTGTCTCTGAGCTTCCACAGTGCTTAATGGCAGTAGAGCTACAATTTTTCTTCCATGCATTACAGCTACAATTTTTCTTCCTTTCTAGACTGTGTGCTTCCACAGGGCATGACTGTATTGTCTCCACAGCTCTCAGTGCCAGGGCCTGGCACATCCTGGGTACTTAGTACACAACTATAAAAATAATTCATAGTGTAAGTCAGGAGGATGCTTTTTCAATATCCTTGTACAACTGGTTTTTAGTTGCATACAGAAAAAGCAAAGGTCTCTCAGACTGGGAGATCAAATAAAACTATAACTTTGAAGTTTCAAAGAGAAAAAAAACTAGAAGATGGTTTAAAAATTATCTAGACAGTTTCTGAAAACATCTGTAGAAATATAATTTACACATTCTAAACCGCCACATAGGAAGGATGGCAGAAGTTATATCTATCCAACTCGGGACAACACACATGAAGATTTTATCACTTTCTAATAGCTTTCTTTTTTAAATTTATTTTTATCTGATAAAATATGTATTTGTTATGTATAACCTATTGTTTTGAAATATGTATACAGCTGGACCTTTGTATCTGAGAGTTCTGCATCTGCAGGTTCACTCCAACCTTGATTAAATATATTCAGAGAAAAAAAAAAGAACCCTGCAGTAAAAAATAACAATCCAACAACAAAACCAAATTAAACATAAAAGTATAGCAACCATTTACACAGCATTTACATTGTATTAGGTATAACAATCTAGAGATGATTTAAAGTACACAGGAAAATACGTGTAGGTTATATGCAAATACTACATCATTTTATATAAGGGACTTGAGCATTCCTGGAGTTTTGGTATGGAATGAGATAACTGTACATTGTGAAATGGTTCAACTGAGCTAATTAACATATGCATTACTTAATGTATATATCTTTTTTTGTAGCAAGAACATTTAAAATCTACTCTTAGCAATTTTCAAGAATACAGTACATTATTAACTATAGTTACCATGTTGTACAACAGATCTCTTGAACTTATTCTTCCTAACTGATCTAACGGTTTTCATAGTATAATGCTTAAAAGAGTAGAAAGCTTATTTATATTTATACAAAGAAGGACTCAGTGTAGAAGGAAGGAGCTGTTATCATCTCCACATTCAGACAGAGAAACAGGGGCACAGTGGAGTAGAGTGTGCTGGGACACTACAGTAAGTTAGCCAGGATTACATTCAGCAGGAAAGGCTGGTGCCCAGGCATGACATGCGCCACACCGCTCTATTAAATATTTCTGCACAGGAAATAGCATTAGCTACCCATCTGTCCTTCCATCTCCTTCTATGACACTAATAATTAAGAGAAAAGTACTGGGATTCAAGAGACTTAGGGCTGATTCTTTAACAATTACTCATCCACCTTGAATGCCAGAAGCACAAGGATTTCCTCTGCTTCCCTTTCTACACCCTGACAGTCAGGTGATTTAGCTAGAGAGCCTCAGTGAAGGTCACTATTCAGGGCAAAAATCACAGACGATACTTTCGGCCAGCACTAGGTGATTCACGTGCAATGCCTTAAGGACTGGAGGAACAGATTTAAGAAGGCCAAAAACCCCCAAGCAAACGAAACCCAAACAAAAAAGAACACCCTAAAACAAAACACAAATCAAGAGCGACAGCCCATGGGAAGCTTTAATATTAAGTCACACAAATGACTGTCTTCTCATGAGATAAAAAACCGCAAGAAACTGTAAAGTCATCAATATATGAATAACACTACTGATAGGAAAATATTTCCCAAGCAAGTCTGAATCATGTAGTAGTGCACTTTCATAGTGGCAGGCACTGTCATATACTGAGCAAGTCTCCACCCTTTCTACTCCTCTTCCCATATACTGCCACAGATCTCCAAGGAAAGTTGGAGAAATGTCTAAAATGCATACATAGCTGTGTCTGGGCACAACTGCTGCAAATGTTAGATTTTCAGCAAGTCAACTATCACACCCGCAGACATCTGGTTTAGTTTTATCAGTGTCCCCTCCTTACACTGGCCACCTATTTCTGGGTCACGCTTTCACTGATTCTTTCTGCTGTTGTTCATGCATCTGACGAGCACTGATGAGCATCCTATTCTCTGTGCCAGAGATGCAAAGGCAGCTTATTCACAGCCCTTGTCCTTGAGAAGGAGTTTTGTTCCTAACTGGAAGAGTGCACTGAAGACTTCCCTAACCCTCTCTCTCAAGCTGTGAAAGCACCTCTCCTTCCTGCTCCTCCAGGAATGCTCCCTACTGGCCTCAAGGGCACATTCTACTGTGTCTTCTTTCCCTGGAGCTCTGAGAGTGGGAGCTACTTCTCCCTTCCTCTTTACATTTCCAGTGCCCAGAATGTTTGTTAAACTGAACACATGCAGGAGGATTGAACAAACTTGTATTTCACTGAATGCTCACCATGTGTCAGTCACTTCATAGACATTATTTCATGCTCTCTAAGCAGTGACCCAGCAAGGAAGAAACCTAATCCTTATTTTTCAGTTGAAGCTGATCAGCAAGATCAGCTCAATGTTAGGATGAGACAAGTACAGGGCAGGACTGACCCTTATGAGAAAAAACCACGGTTTCTCAAAAAAAAAAAAATGATGTATGTATGTATTTTTGAGACGGAGTTTCGCTCTGTTGCCCAGGCTGAAGTGCAGTGGTGTGATCTTGGCTCACTGCAACCTCTGCCTCCTGGTTTCAAGCAATTCTCTTGCCTCAGTCTCCCAAGTAGCTGGGATTACAGGCACACGCCACCATACATGGCTAATTTTGTGAATTATTAGTAGATGAGGTTTCATCATGTTGGCCAGGCTGGTCTAGAACTCCTGACCTCAGGTATCTGCCTACCTCAGGCTCCCACAGTGCTGGGATTACAGGTGTGAGCCACCAGGCCCGGCCACCATAGTCTCTTTTGTGTGGCACAGAAAAGAAGGCTTCTTAAAGAGAAGAAGGTGATGCTGGAACGGCTTCTGGGGATTTCACAGCTGTCCAGGCAGCCATGGTCTGGCATGATGCAGACTGATCTGCCTTAGTTTGTTACTCTCAAACTACTGTATATAGTAATGAGAGTATTTAGTCTCTTCATCTACCCGTTGGCAAGGGTAGCATCTCATTCAATTTTCTCTGTGGCACCAACCCTTCATCAACAACTATCTATTATAAATCTCAGTATGCCAGACACCATGCTACTTTTGTGCAGGTTATCTGCTAGTTTATTATTTCAAAGCCAGAGCCTTTCTAAGGTAGGAAGTCTACATTATAACAAATGTGTATGAAATGCAGAATTAATACTTACAGGTATTCACATGCTATTGAGAACAGCTATATAATGCTTGATTCTAGAGGCCTGGCTTCAGGAATACATGAAAATGAATTATAATTAGCATATTAGTTCTTTGCCTTTCTAAAAGCTTAACAGGTTAGTTCTTTTAGGCATGTTAAAGTCGTTTCTTGAGATTGGAACTTTCATTCATTTATTTAACACATCCTTTCTTTGAGTTAAGATGCGTACCAAGTGCCAGGCTCATTATCCAGAGCACCTGCTACAGGCTTGGCTGGTCATGGTGGCTCACGTCTGTAATCCCAGCACTTTGGGAGGCCAAGGTGGGTGGATCACCTGAGGTCAGGAGTTCATGACCAGCCTGGTCAATGTGGTGAAACCCTGCCTTCTACTAAAAATACAAAAATTAGCTGGGGAAGTTGTAATCCCAGCTACTTGGGAGGCTGAGGCGAAGTAATCTGCTTGAACCCAGGAGGCAGAGGTTGCAGTGAGCTCAGATCATGCCACTGCACTCCAGTCTGGGCAAAAGAGTGAGACTCCGTCTCAAAAAAAAAAGGAAAATTAACAAGCTTAGCTGACTTCACTCTGGTCCCAATTTCCCAAAAAAACTCTTGTAAAAGCTGAGGAGCTGTAGTAGCATCAATACCAGCAGTGGTATTCCCTATGGAACACTATATGCCAGGCACTGAGCTAAATGCTTCATATACTTCCAGTTAATCTAGACAACAGTATCATGTGAGTTAGCGACTCTACGTCAGGTACAAGTTTTTGTGATTTCTACACAAAAGGTATGAAATTTGCAATGGAAGAAAGCACAGTTCTATAGCTTAAGATGCTTTCTCCCTGTATGATCTCACTGGATTCTAATGACAATTTCATGAGACAGGCAAGACAGAGATGGGTGAATCATCTTTTTCAATGTGGAAAAGAAGAAACAAGAGAATCTAGTCTGACAAGTCTTAAGGCCCATTTTAAATTTTTATCCTATTTCAGTCACCATGTGACCTTAAGTAAGTGCCTTAACATTTCCTGGGCTCAGTTTCCTTATCTGTAAAGTAAGAACAGATTGCATTAATTTTTTAGTATCTTTTTGTCTCTAAAAAAAGGCAGGAGGATTGCTCAAGCCCAGAAATTCAAGGGTGCAATAAACTATGATTATACCACTGTACTCCAGTCTCAGCAATAGGGCAAGACTCCATCTCTAAAAAATAAATAAACTTAGGTTCTATGATATTATTTTAATTAAAGTTTAAAAAGAAACTAATCTTGGCAAGCCTCAAGAACCAGTCTTAATAAACATACAGTATTAGTGGGGGAGGGCAGGGGGAAGCTACTGATCACAAATGAGACACTTCTACAGACTTTTAATTTTACAGCTTTTAGTCTCTCTGGACCCCACATCTGAAGAGGGGTTAGGAGCGAAATGTTTGGGTATGGGGCTTGAGGATGGTGACTTTGGGACTCTGAGCTGCTGTGCTCCTCTGAGACTCTGGGGCACTGCTCGCGCACAGCACAAGGGGACTTTGCTTGATGGTAATTTAGGTCAAGCTTCCTTGAATTTTGATGAGGCAGCTGGAGTTTTTTGAAAATATTCCTCAGCTGGATACAGAATAATTCTTTCTCCTCTTTCCCTTTGTGGGGACTTTATCTTGAGTGTCTGTTTCTGTCTCACCGGAAGACTTAATTTAGGGGTCTTTCAGACCCCTGAATTTACAGCTGAGGAAATGACTTCTGCTACAAATAGAGACCTCTGCTTTACTTGTCATGGAGACCAAGCAACACAAACAAAAGAGCCAAGACATCCTTGTTTTTATGCAAATGGTTCTATCAGTTAAACAGAAGGAAAGGAAAAAACAACACAGGGGCCCCAAAACAGCATTATCTCTGCATACAGAGCATCAGCTGATCTTTACAATGTCTTCTAAGAGCTCCATTCTAAACATTACCAGTTTTCCAAATATAAGTGCATGTGAACTGAGCTAGCTATGAGATACTGCACAACTCAAATCCCTTATAAAAGTCATGAGAAGGCTGTATTCCCTAAGTCTCACCAACAGGCCAAATCTCTGAATTTGATGTCCTGCTGTGAACAGCCATGAAGAACACTCTGATTTTTGTAGGGAGGATTTCTATTTTCAATTATGGGCTTTTTTGGGGGAAGAGGGGAAAGCACTCTATCCTTAGTTGACCACGGTTGCTGTCGCCAAGTCTCAAACACTTGTTTCAGCAGCTGGAACACTAAATAAATTTACTCTTTGTCTTCTGGGTCTTTGGTAAAGAGCTGGTTAGAATTTATTCAAGGCATGAGAGATATACTTGGCACCAAGTCAGACAGTGTATATTATGGGTTTCTGTGTCCCCCTTGAGATAAAATTACAGATGGGGGTAGAGGGAAGTGAGGGGGTCTCTTGGCACTCAGGGTTCTGGTGTCATTTTCTCCTATAAACCATTTCCAGGACTCTCAATGACCTAGAGGCTCTCTGAACAGGCATAAGCTGTGCCTGTCTAAATAGGTCACCACTGCTATGTTGGTTACCACACTCAGAGGATGTGAAATCTTTCAGTCACTTCTTCCATTATTGTATTTGGTCTGGAGGCTTCTCACAGTTCTCTGTAGAGTGCAAAAAGAGAATCTCTGCTCTATGTCAGACTGCTATCCTGATGGGGAATACCACTACCTACAGGAAAGCAACAACACAGCATTCTTACACTACAGACCTGCAGCTTGATATGTGGGTCATTTAAAAACATACATTTTAGTACAATGTATGGAATGGTAAGAAAACACTGGTGGGTTGGACCTTTGGCTTACATGCACTATTACTGTGTGGCCACTGGTTATCTTTGATGAGAGCTGTTCATGCCTAAGTGTTATTTTAACTTTTCTCTATTAGTTGATCATCTATGAGGCCATTTGGGGTCTCTTTAAGAACACAGCTCCCATTTATAACACTATTTGAATAGAGAATAAGCTCTAAAAAAACACTGTTTTGAATAAAGCTCACATTTCCCAGAAAATAGACCCAGTGTGATTCAAATAGGCATGGCATTGTGTAGCGAGAGGCCTTGAAACCTGTGGGAGCATGAGCTGAGCACACAGGGAGAACCTGCATTTGGATTTACTGGCAAAGAACAAACTTGAAGCTACAGCTCTGGGTACCTCTCAATTTTCCCTACTGGCTAGGGCAACACTTTAATGTTAGCCTGAGAGGCGCCAGCCCTGTGAGATATTTGACAACACACAGCACAACAACCCTCTTCTGAGTAGGATTCCTCGTCCGGGTGCACTGACTCATGCCTGTAATCCCAACACTTTGGGGGAGTCAAGGCAGGAGGATCCCTTGAGCACAGGAATTGAAGACCAGCCTCAGCAACATAGCAGGACCTCATGTCTACCAACAAAACAAAACAAACAAATAAAAAAGCTGGGCATGGTGCCATGCACCTGTGGTTCTATCTATTTGGGAGGCTGAGGTGGGAGGATCACTTGAGCCCCAGAAGTGGAGGTGGCTGAGCAAGACCTTGTCTAAAGGGAAAAAAAATCCTCTCCAGGTACTGTCTCTGGAAAAATAATCCTCATTAGAGAGTACAAGAGAATGGGTTTTGCTCACACAGAACCTGGGGTTAAGATCCCCAGTAGCTGAGAACTACAGGCCAATTATTCAGCATCTCTTAACACATCCCCTCATCTGCGTGATGCCAGTAACTGCCTAACAGTACCTATATCATTTTGAGACCATTACATGAGAAGTACTAGGCACAGAGCCTCTCATAAGGCAAGTGTTTCATAACTATTAACTACCACTATTAATACTAGCATCTTCCAAAGGGAGGCATTTTAATGTAGAGAAAAGTAACTCTCCAGAGAACTGAAACTCCACTCCACATTATAAAAAGCACAGGTTCTGGAGCCATGCAGACCATAGACTGAATCTCAACTTTACCTCTTACCAGTGGTATGACCTTGGGCAAGTCACTCTACCTCGTTGAGCCTTAGTTTCCTCTTCTGTAAAATGGGCACAAAAACACATACTTCACAGGATTGTCATGAGGTTAACACAAATAATGCACAAAGAGTGCCCACAACACTGCCTGTCCTGCTTTTGGTACCTGTCAAATGGCACAGTCCCTATTTCAAGATGCTCCTGACAACATGATCCATGCCACTCAAATGTACCTTGCGATTCTTGCCTCAAAGCTGGCTAGATGACCAGCTCTGAGGATGGAGTCATGACCCCTTCTCAAAGCCCGTACCTTTCCCGGCGTTTCTAGGAGGCAGAGGGGGTGCCTCCGCGGTGGGTGATGTGGGCGAGTCTGTGCTTGTGGAGACGAAGATCTGGTTGGTGAAGGCTCCATAGGAGAGCCGCTGTTTGTCCCTTGGAGTGCTGAATCCTGGCAGTGCCAGCTTGTCCTGGGGGGAGATGCTGGAGGAGTGGCAGAAGCTCTGAGGTCTGGGTGAGCGCTCTTTCTTGATGGGGCTCGGCTGGCAGATGAAATAAGAAGGTGAGATAATAATGAAGGACCACCCTTCAAGTGTACAGAGAGCCTCTGCAGGGCGGGCTCAGGGAGGAATCTGGATTCCTGTGGCTCTCTGAACTTTACAAGGTCCGCCACAATGAGCCTCATGATGGTGACACAGTACAAGGGAAGGATCTAGATATCACACTTTTACATCTTTCACCACTATGAATAATCACACTAGTGAAACACTGGTTAGGATCAGCGGCAGTGTCAGAAGCATAGTGTTAAGGTCACAGGTAGATTTAGCCTTTAATTAGCAATGTCCATCAGAATGCAGGACATTCTCAGTAACATTTGAATATATTTCTATCTACTTCCAATTTGCTACATTAAATTTTCTTTCCTCCTCAATCCTTTAATGTTGAAGTTCTCGTTCTTTGCCTCTTTTCTCATTTTATATCCCCTTGCAAAGTAAACGGATTCACACCCACTGCCCCCAACACAATAACGACTTACAGATCTGTAAATCCAACCCTAACTACTTGGGTTCCAAACCATTTTCAATGGCCCATGAGGTGTCTCTGGTATTTGCAATTGTGGTGATGACATCAGGATCCACTCAACTGCCCAAGTTAGAAACCTCAGTGTCACCTCAAGTCCCTGGTTCCTGCAGACACCTCGGAAACACCCCTCAAAGCCACTCCTAGTGCAGGTGCTCATCAGCTCCCACTGCAGCTCTAGCCTCTGGAATGGCCACTTCTCCAGTTTTTTTTCTCCAGTCCATTTTCCACATTGCAGCCAGAACTGGTGGGAAACCCTGCTGTTTAGACAACAAACCTCTTGGGGCTTCTGACTGATGCACAAAAACCCAAAGGCCGGACTTGGCTCATAAAGCTGTCTTGATCTGGTTTGCTTGACTCCAAGGCAGCGGCCAGTCTCTCCCCACCCAGCCAGGCAAATGTGTCTCACACAGTGCTTCTCTCCATTCCTCAGACATCCAGGCTCTACCATGACTCCTTTCCTTGGCACATGCTGTTTTCCATCTCTGGAATGATGCAATCCACCCCACTTCTTTCCCTGGAAAGCCTCTACCTATCCTTAGAAACCCGTGTCCAGTGTCCTTGAGAAGGTCTTCACTGCTTGCCAAGACTGCTGCTTGGTACTCTGAAAACCTCTTGGGAATTTTCCTAAACCCTTAAAATGGTTATCACATTGTATTATAATTAATTTCCTCCTTAAGTTGTTAATGCCTTGAAGACCTCTTTGGCCATTCCTTACATCCTGCCTGGGATAGAGGAAATGTCCAATACATATGCAATCAATTAATGCATGAATGAACTTTCAGAGGTAGTTAACTGCCTATAAGGAAAACCCAGTGAGAAATGGGCTTAATTACAAACTGGCTTTTATCAGCTGGGAGATTTTACGATGTCCCTTATGTACTTTTTTTTCTCTTTGAGACAGGGTCTCACTCAGACACCCAGGATGGAGTACAGTGGCGAGATCTTGGCTCATCACAGCCTTCACTTCCTGGGATCAGGTGATTCTCCCACTTCTGCCTCCCGAACAGCTGGGACCACAAGTGCGCACCACCACGGTGAACTAATGTTTGTATTTTTCTGTAGAGAGGGTTTCTCTCTGTTGCCCAGGCTGGTCTCAAGCTCCTGGACTCAACCAATTCACCCATCTCACCCTCCCAAAGTGCTGGCATTACAGGTGTGAGTCACCGCACCAGACTATGGACTTTCAATACAGATGATCTGAGATAACCTAAGTGCTTAAATCTGTCTAATCCATATTTATTGAACATCATTTAATGATGGCACACATTCTGAGAAATATGTTACGTGATTTTGCTCTTGTGTGAACTTCATAGAGTATACTTACAGAAACCTAGATAGAATAGCCTACCGCACACTTAGGCTATATGGTATAGCTGATTACTCCCAGGCTACAAACCTATATAGCATGTTACAATCCTAAACATTGTAAGCAACTATAACACAATGGTAATTACTTGTGCATCTAAACATAGAAGAGGTAGAATAAAAATATAGTATATAAGAGTGAAAAATGCTACTTTCCATGAATGGAGCTTGAAGGACTGGAAAATGCTCTGAATGTGAGTGAATGGCCTAGGTGAGTAAAGGCCTAGGACATTATTGTATACTTTTATACTACTCAGTGTAGTAGGTCTGTTTATACCAGCATCCCCACAACCATGTGAGGAACACATTGCACTACGGTATTATGACATCTGTGACATCACTAGGTGATAGCTATTTTTCAGTTCCATTATAATCTTACAGGGATCCCCAATGAGTATGCTGTATGTTGTGGACTGAAACATTATTATACGGTGCATGATTATCTTCAATAAATAACAATTGTTGTTTATTTACTAATTACTTGAAAGTTAATTTTATTTTTGTTTACTTTTGGTTTGTTTTTTTTTTTTAAGACATAGGGTCTTGCTCTGCCATTCAGGCCAAAGTGCAGTGGTGTGATCATAGCTCATTGTAGCCTCAAATTCCTGGGCTCCAGCAATCCTCCTACTTCAGCCTCTCAAGTAGCACCACCATGTTTTATTGATCGATTTATTTACTTTGTAGAGACAGGGTCTCACCATTTTGCTCAGGTTGGTCTCAAACTCCTGGCCTCAAGCGATCCTCCTGCCCTTGGCCTTCCAAAGTGCTGGGATTATAGGCATGAACCACCATGCCCAGCCTCAAGGTTAATTTTATTTGTCAGCAGGCTACAATGTCCTGGTGTAGTTTGGATGTTGTTGTAAAGATATTTTTAGATGCAATTGCCATTTAAGTGAGTAGATTTCGAGTAAAGGGAACTGCCCTTCATGATGTTGGTGAGTTTCACCTAATCAGTCAAAGGGTCTAAGAGAAAGGACTGAGGTCCTCCAAAGAGGAAGGAAGGCTGCCTCCAGACTGTGTGTAGCCTGAAGACTGCAACATTCACTCCTGCTGGATTTCCGCGTGCTGGCCTGCCCTCTGCATCTTGAATTTGACAGCCTCTTCAATCATGTGAGCCAATTCCTTAAAAAAAATTTCTCTTTCTCTCTCCCCATTCTATTGGCTCTATTTCTCTGGACAACCTTAACATAGCTGTTAAATGGTGTCCAATAAGGACTGAACAATAAAAATGGCCTTGGTACATCAAATTATAAAACCGCCATCAGTCAATCTCACTAAAAATGGATTTCGTCTACACAGAGTAGAAAAGCTGGGGTAAGTGCTAAGGAATTCAAGATCTAATTTATACTCACTTTGTCATCCAGATCATCATCACTTTCATCCATCTCCTCTTGTCGAAGATTCCACTCATATTCTACATGGACATGTGGATTGAACTTTCCAGATTTAGCCTGCGAAAGCTGGAAGGAACAGCAAATGTGCACCATTTTAATTTAAATGAAACATCCCAATATTATATAAACACTGAGCAAATCCCACCTTATTCCTAGTTTTCAGTGAATCAGCTACAGGTGTACTACAGGCAAAAGTCTGATTAGACAAGCTGCATTGCCGCATGACAGGCTCAAGAAGAAATGCAAAGAATTATAGGCAGAGCCTTCTTCATTTTGATAACTTGACTTGTCTCCAAAATTAAAAGCTTTCTTCTTATTAAATGGGCCTCAAACTTGCAAATTCCTGGCTGAAAGGCAAAATGTGTCTCTGAAGTTTAAGAGGTAGGCTTTTAAGGTCCCCATTTTCTCATTCATAAAATGGAAGAAGGGATAACTGTCTCAAAGGATTCTTTTAAGAATAAAAAGGCCCAACTGCTGGACCTGGAACCTGGCACTTAGCAGAAAGTGAAGAGAATCACACGAATGTGAAGGCCCAGAGTTGCTAAGCAAGAACTAGTGGGGTCAAAAAAGGTGAGTGTGCACAGGAGGGGGAGGGGCTGGGAGAACAGTGTGTTAACATTTTGAAGACCATTGCACTCTGAACTTTACTTGCCCAATTTTTGGAAGCAGCTTCTCATACAATTCTTTACCGTTAGGCTTCAGAAAGTCTAATAATGGTCTGGGAAATAAAAAGCATGACCTCAATCCACAAGCCTATCTAGTAATAACACCTCTTAAAAGCCTTCCAGCTCCTTTAACTGCATTCCAAAGACAAGTGGATGACAAATTTACCATTTTACCACTTTTTCTCCCATCCAAGTATTAACCAGGCCTGATCTTGATTAGCTTCTGAGATCAGATGAGACTGGGTGCGTTCAGGGTGGTATGGCTGTAGATCATTTGACCACTTTTTCTAATGTAGCACAGTGCTTATCTGAATTTCTTTAGCCAATGTTAAAAAAAATAATAATTTGATTTTTTTTGAGATGAAGTTTTGCTCCGTCACCAGGCTGAAGTGCAGTGGCGTGATCTTTGCTCACTGCAACCTCTGCCTCCCAGGTTTAAGTGATTCTCCTGCCTCAGCCTCACAAGTAGCTGGGACTACAGCAGCATGCCACCACACCCAGCTAATTTTTGTATTTTTAGTGGAGGTGGGGGGATTCATCATGCTGGCCAGGATGGTCTCGATCTCTTGACCTTGTGATATGGCTACCTTGGCCTCCAAAATGTTGGAATTACAGGCGTGAGCCTCCATGCCTGGCCTGAATCTGCATTTTTAATATTCAATTCCAGTTTCTCAGAATGACACTTTTAAGGCAGCCAACGTCTAATAAATCTCTCACGTCCATTTTTGCTTACCAGATCTTCACACTGAGTAGCTTTTAGTCTCTTTGCTATGTCTAGGGCAGTTTCTCCAGCCTGGTTAACTGAAATAAAGAAAAAATTAATTTGCATAATTATCTAGGAAACACCTTAAAAAGGCAAGGAACAACAATGACATTACAGTGTAACATGCAACACATGCTCTTACTACAGTCATGAACACACTGGGACATACTCTTACCTATATCCACAGTGGGCTTGCTCCTGAGTAGAAGCTTCAAACATTCAGGTTTACTATACATACTACAGTAGTGTAGAACTGTATTTCCCAAGGCCGTCTGCTTATCCAGATTCCCACTGAAAAGTCAGATGGTTGTTAGAAAAAAATGACTTACTCTATAACTTAAAACTATAGATTAGCCACTTATTTTTGTGCTGACAATTGAGTCAAATTTGAGACCTACTTACTACAGAGAAAATTATGTTTCTCACCTAGATTTATAAGCAATATAGTGGTAACAACTAGCATTTACTTAGAGTGCCAGGAACTATGGGACAGACACTGTTTCTTAACGTTTACATGTATTAGTTCATTGAATCTTTACAACCATCTGATGGGGTAAGTACTAATAAGAACCTCTTTTACAGATAAAAAAACCTAAAGCACAGAGAGGCTGAAGTGCTTGCTTTCAAAATTTTCAGGATAGGTATGGTGAAGCAGGTATCTGAACACAGGTAATCTGTGTCTGGAGCCAGTGCTTTGACTCACTATGCTATGTTGTCTCTGAGGAAGAAACCTGCACTTTTATACTATTTGGCTTGTGTCTATGTACCATTCTTCCTATATGGGTTCAAATCCCCTAATATTTTGATCTTCTTCTTTGGATGAGCTCTAGTTCCTCCTCACAATCTGTTGCTTACAGAACAGATAAAGAATAAAGAATCCAGCAAGTCCAAACTTCCTATGTTCACTATTATACTTCCATTAGTATGTTCCAAACTTGAATGAGCTGTTGATCCAGCCACACACACTGCTGCTGTCTTATATGAAATTTATGAACAACGAAAACTCAGAAATCTGGTTAACCTGTGCTGTTAAGTCTTCTCTCTTTTAACCTCTCCTAACAGTTGGGAAATGTGTCCAGTCTGTGTAGCAGAGTTTTGAATATAGACAGAATTTTACATTTATAAAGGCCAAGGGGTGGCAAACTATAGCCTGTAGGCCATATCTAGTTCACTATCTGTTTTTATAAATAAAATAATATAGTTTTATTGTAATTGAACCATACTCGGTTGTTTACACATTGTCTATGGCTGCTTTCACATTAACGTGGCAGAATTGAATAGCTCTGACAAAGACAATTCATGTCTGTAAAGCCAATATATATATATTAACTTTAAAGATCAGATTTTGTTTGGAGAAAACAAAAACGCCACAATCCAAAGGATGGGATTTTACATTTCAAGACATCTCCCAGTAAAAAATATTTTTTATATCTAGCATGATACAGAAAAAGCTTGCCAATTCCTGATTGAGGCCACTGATAGGACTGGTTTGTGTTAATTTGTAAGGCATATTCAGGTAATTCAATAGAGAAAACAAAAACCATACCAGTTTTGTACAAGGAAGTCAACCAAATGGAGCGATGTCTGGTCTGCAGTTCGGACGGCAAGGTGAAGGGCTGTCTCCCCAAGCTCCTAAAAAGGGAAGGAAAAGTATAAATAAGTGGATCATATGCTCTGCCTAGGGAAGCTTCACATACATCAGTTGCCCCGAAGTAATTATAAGGAGCACACATTTTCACTCTCAAAATCTCTTGATTTAGACATGATCACCCAATGTATAAGAGTCTCATTGTATAGTGTAATGTTAAAATAAGTCACCTTTTAAACTGATTTTCCACATTACTTTTTATCCTACAATTTTAGTGAGGACTTACCTGCCCAGGTTCTAGCAGTGGTTCCATTAGCTCTACCCCTTCTGCATAGACTTGAATTAGTGCAAGTAAATCCCTGGATTTGATGGCCTCAAGCAATTCATTTAGTTTAGCTGATGAAGTTGAACAGGTCTTCCTTGAAAACCTGTGATCTACATACTTTGCAGTGATATATTCTTTTCGTACAGTCCTAAAACACAAGACAAAATAAAGAATTTTTATTTTCCAAGTGCTAAGAAAGGTTTACGTTTTTCTGACAAACATTTCTCTTTGAGAAGTTATTTTAATTAAGATATGTTTCTTTTCACCATTCAAACAAACCAGGTTTTAGACCAACTTATTCTAATCTCTATTAGAAAATAATAAAGATTGACAAAGAAAATAAAGAAATAAAATAATACGTATTTAACTAATATATACAGGTAATAAATATAGTTACAAAGTAAACGAGCACATAAATCACAGCAAATTTCTTTTCCACCTTGACCAACAGTATGAGAAATCAACTATAAATACTTCAAACTCTGATATATAAGTATATGAAGAAATTACAAAATTCAAGAAGTTAAACACATTATGAAAGATCAATTAACAGTTTTCAGAGCTTCATGGAAAAGATTTTTGTCATCCGATATAACTCCCTATTTATTTTATAAAATTTTTTAAAGGATGGGGTCTTGCTAGGTTGCCCAGGCTGGTCTTGAACTCCTAAGTTTAAGCAATTCTCCCGCCTTGGTCTCCCAAAGTGCTGGAATTACAGCCGTGAGCCAATGCATCGGCCGTAACTCTCCATTTTATAGGTGAAGAAACTGAGGCTCAGAAAGGCTGTCACTGAAGCAACTACCCCAGGCCAGGCATTGAGCTCCAAAGGGGTAAATGAAGATGAGCTATCTTTCCTGCAGAGGTTTCAGTGTGAGAGCAGGAGACCACATGGATAACATGCCCAAAGTCTGAAGGGGTGAGGTACTTTTTCCTTCTCTTGAGGAATCGCCTTTCTCACTTTAGTTCAAGTGTTTCTGGTAGGACTGAGCTTACCTCCCAGCCACAGAGGTGAGTATATGACCTAAGTGGCCCAATGGTTGCGTTGGTCACCTCTGGGCAAAGACTAAAATGGAAATCAGCTCAGAGGAAAGGAGAGGTAAGAGTCAGGGAAAGAGAGCTACGGTCCATGTGATGCTGTCAGACAGCCTGGATCCAGCCGCACCTGAATCCATCCCTGTAATTTCCCAGTTACATAAGCTAATTTTAATAAAGGCAGTAAATGGACTTCAGATTAAATCCTAGTTCTACAGCATCCCAGCTGTGTGACCGTGGGAAACTGCTTAATCTTCATGAGTTTTAGGTTTTTTTTTAAATCTGAAAATGCGGGTAAGACATCGGTATATTTTGAATTAAAGGATGTACAGTGCCTAAGAAGTGTTTTCTACCTTCTGAGAGGGCTCTAACACAAAGGATATAAACTTTCTTGCTCAAAAATGTGCATTCCACCTGTGGAAGCTGCTGCTATTTCCAACACCTCACAGTCAGGCAACACAGTTTAACACTGCACTGGTACCTTTTCCTTTCATTCTGGGTTGGCAGTAAAAAGAGTTGAGCTGGTTGATGATGGCACACAGCCTGTGCCTCTGGTCTTTTCTCAACTCTATGCAGTTGAGAAAAGACCAATTGATTTTACTAAGTAACAAAGTGCTCATGCTCATGGGTGTCCTTTATGCTTAGGTCAAAGTCCCTTTAGGATGGCAAAAGCCTGATGAATTAGAAGACTTCCAGTAACCAAAAGAATGGCCCAAGCCTGGCTTCTGAGGCCTCTGCTCCATGTGTCTTATATAAAGTGTGAAAGGCAGTTACTGTGTTAATGAATGGAGCAACAGACTTAAAAATTAAATGGCTCTTGATTCAAGTCCGAGACCACATGCTAACTATCTGACCTTGCGTAAGTCAAGTTCTTGTTGAGCCTCAGTTTCCTCACCTGTAAAACATTAGTAATCATAGCTGCCTGTTTCAAGGAAGGAAATTATGGGTAAGGAATGAAGAATGATGCATGCCTTAGGGGTTCATTTGAAAGCTTCCTTCCCATTATTATCCATAAGGGCAGAACTAGACTTAAAGATGCAAAGCTGCAGGGAGGCAGATCTTAGATTTCTGTTTCCATGCATTCATCTGTGTTTCAGGAGCATCTGCAGATGGCTTCATGTCACTGGAAGTATCATGCGATGCCACACAATTATTTGGAAGAAATGATGCAGAGGGTGCTCATGTATCACATGATCACCTGGATCACCTTGAAAATCACCTCTACCCTTAGGTCTCTAATTCTGTGGCCATAGGAAGTATCTGGCCGTTTACTAGGCACAATACCTTCAACTTTTTGTGGGCATTCAGCCCATGGTTCCCTGACAATTTAAGGTTTTCTGACAGTGGAGTAATAGGGAGAGTGGAAAATAGATTTGTCTGGAAATCTGGACACTAGAATTCTAGTGCTATGGTTGATAAAGACAACTTTTCTCCTCTGTCCCCTTAAACCCAGCCCTCTCCTTTTCTACTCCATTTACATTAAAGCTACCATCTATTTATCTAGAGGTAAAACCTTGGATGACATCTTGACAGAGTCTTAAACACCACATATTAAAACTGATTAGCAAATCCTGTTGGCTCTCACTTCAAAATATACTGGGAAGTCAACTACATTTCATTACCTTCACTGCTACCACCTTTGTCCAGTTTATCTTCAGCGCTCAGTGGATCTGGTCTAACAGCACCCAGGCCCCACCATACTCCCCACAAGTCTGTCTTTCACACGTCAGCTACAGCTGGGTTTCCCAACCTCAGCCCTACTGACATTTGTGGCTGGGTAATTCTTTTATCTGGCAGCTGTCCTATGCGTGTAGGATGTTTAGCATCAACCCTGACCTCTACCTGCTGGGTGCAGTAGCACCTGTCCAAGTCATGGCAATTGAATGTCTACAGACAGTGCCAAATATTCTCTGAGGGCAAAGTCACCCTTGGTTGAGAACCAGTATCACATGATCAACTTAAAACATAACTCAGATCATGCCACTCCTGTTTAAAACTTCTCAATCACACTTGCAGTCCATGACCTACACGATCTGGTCCCATCTCCATCT
Organism: Cheracebus regulus; assembly: GCA_963574635.1. Taxonomy (NCBI): domain Eukaryota; kingdom Metazoa; phylum Chordata; class Mammalia; order Primates; family Pitheciidae; genus Cheracebus; species Cheracebus regulus. The sequence goes on from CAUYQU010100598.1 coordinate 41,949, forward strand.
CGCCCAACATTCCCCTGAATGCTCAGTTCTCTCCTGCCACACCTTCTTTCAGGTCATAGTTCAAATATGCCTTACTCACCTTGGGGCACCCACAATGACTGTTTCAGCTGCCTGGCTGCTTCCCACAGGGAGGGGGCCCTCATGCCCTTCAGCTCTGCTTTCCCCATCTTCGACCTGAAAAAAAGTCCCCCCCTCTTTCTCCACACACTTCAACACTTCCTCTTGTTGTACTTTCTTCATAACACCTAATACAATGTGTAATTGTATTACTTTTTAATTCCCTGTGTTTTCCTCTCCTCAGTCAGAATGTAAGCCGGACAGAACTCTGTCTTGTTTACTACTGTATCTTCAGCATCTACAAGAGTGCCTGGAACAGGGAAATTGCCTCATAAGGATTTGATCAATGACTAAATGAGTGATTAAACTGCATGTTACAAGAGGTTCACTTTATGCCTCTGGGTCACTGACCAAACAAAACAGTAGTAGTAGTAGTAGTAGTAGTAGTAGTAGTAGTAGTAGTAGTAAAGACTTACACAGCACTGACCACAGATCAATAATAATAATTTTAATAGATACTTATACAGCACTTACTACAGACCAAATGCTGCTCCAAGCATTTCTTTTTTTTGAGACGGAGTCTCACTCTGTCATCCAGGCTGAAGTACAGTGGCGTGATCTCAGCTCACTGCAATCTCCACCTCCCAGGTTCAAGCAATTCTCCTGTCTCAGCGTCCCAAGTAGCTGGGACTACAGGCATGTGCCACCATGCCCGGTTAATTTTTTGTACTGTTAGTAGAGACGGACTTTCACCGTGTTAGCCAGGATTGTCTCAATCTCCTGACTTTGTAATCTGCCTGCCTTGGCCTCCTAAAGTGCTGGGATTACAGGTGTGAGCAACCGTGCCTGGCTGCTCCAAGCACTTTTTACTCAAGCCCCTTGTTACCACAACCCTCTGAGCAGATACATGTTCTGGATAAGGAAACTAAGGCACAAACAAAGTTACTTGTCCAAGGTCACATAGTTTAGAAAATGGCAGAGCTATGCTATGAATTCCAGTGGTCTGGCTTCAAAATCTATGGCCTTAACCACTATATTAGAGATACTGGAGAATCACTGACAGTTTGAAGGCGAAAGCCTTACAGAGGCCAAATGACTAGATGAGGCATGAAGCTGACCAGGCAGCACTGATACTGTTTCCCACATGAGAAACAGTACATAAAAATCCATGCTGTTATGATGTTAATTTGACAGCAGGGTCTTCGAGGTTTGGGTCATGCAAACATTTCAAAAATGCTGGTGTGGACAAGACTGCATTGTGTATGCACTTGAGAACTTATTGTTACCAAGCTGGTAAAATAACTTACATCTTATTTCTTCATGGTAGTTTCATGATCAAATTAACTTCTGAAAAGCCTTTTCAGTGTAATCTGTGCTTTTTTTTTTTCCATCTGCACAGTGTTCTGTTGTGTGGCTCTACCATAGAGTATTTCATCAGATGCCTACAGATGGATACTCGTTTTGTTTCTAATCTTTTTCTATTACAGAATAGGAATAAATTCCCAGGAGTGGGCCTGCTAAGTCAAAGGGTAAATACATTTATAATTTTGGTAAATATGGTTAATTTGTTTTTCATAGTGTACCATTTTGTACTCCCATTGGCAATATTATGAGACAGAATGTCAGCTTCCCCACAATCTTGCTGAGTGGGTTTGTAAGCATTTGGATTTTTCAGGCTAACAGGAATCTCCCATTGTCTTTGAATGTCTCTTACTTATCACAATATGTCATATTTTTGAGAGAACTGCCCCCATGACAATCTGTGCTCCACAGAGCAGGCACTCAGCTGCAACTACAGAGGGGAAGGTGAGGGTGAAAATAATCTATGCATTCTGGAAATACATTTCTAAATACTTTTCTTTGCTCTGCTTTCCCCTGATAATGGGGTTTGCACTGAAAAAAAAAAAAAAAACTGTAAAAAACTAAGGTTTTTTGGGAGGGTAGAAAAATAATTATAGAATGGTAAAAAGAAAAAAGTTCAATATATCAGAAATACTTACATATCACTTGAAGGTGTTGGTTTTGGTGAGGGGCTGGGTAAATTTGCTTCCATAATATCATTAAAACTATTGTTTCCTACATTCTTGGCCAGCTGTAACAGAAAGTAAAAAAACCCACAATATAGCAAACTCTTTACTACTAGTTAAAAGCATCCTATTATTTACTTTTGAGATTTCTGAATATGTGTTTTCCCTCATTTGACTTACAATATAAACCACCATCTAGCTGGTCAACAAATATTTACTGAGCATCTACTATGTGCCAGGCACCAAACTAAGTGCTGCAAATGCAGTGATGGGTAAACCATGTTCCTTTTCCATAGGTGCTCATAGTCTAGTGGGGCCACTGACAAGGAAATCAATCATGTCTACATATATGTGATAAATGCTAAAATAGAATCTGGTCCTACATACATACAAACAATCTGAGATTACAGAGAGCAGGCTCCATATGTGAGTCTAGGTTAAACTTTTAATCAACAGCAATAGCTTTTCAATCACCACCACATCTCCTTTTTATATTGAACACGTTTACTCCCTGGACAGAAAAGGACATAGGACTACTCTGTATTTGGGAACAGATTAAGATGCTGCAGGTAGCAGAGGACCCAGGAGGCATTTTCTTTCAAGAGAATTCTAAGAAAATTTGTCCGGAAGGGCCTCTATTTGTTTCATCAATTTTGGGATGCAAAGTTTAAGAAACATACATGCAACCAGGTCTTTGGGGAAAAAAATCTTGGGTTAATTGCAGGGCAAATATTTGGGATTTGGACTTTCCTCTTTCTTGTCATCAAACTGGATTTCATTAACACAGGTCAAGGAGATGAGTGACATCATTTCTGTACTAAAGAAGAATGTTTCAGATGTTAGGTCTCCTCTGTCTTTTCTCTATAATACAGAATTGAACTAGGGAGCCGAGTATCAGCATGGTAACTTCCTACTTTCTAAATTAAAAGGAATGTCTTGTATTGTGCACAGAACACCAGACAGATCACGATTGCTTAGTGAACGCTCACATGGCCAGGTCTGCTGACTGGGTCACTAAATGCCCATTTTAGTAGTTTTCTCCAGTCAAGGCTAATGATAAGCAAGACTTTTTTTTTTTTGAGCCCAGGTTCACTCAGGTTCTGCTAAACAGTGAGCCTCCTGTCTGAGAAGCCATATTTTATTTAAAAATTTCACTCTTAGTACAAAGACTCTCTCCCAGTGCACCAGTATTAAAATTATGCAAGACAGGGCATTTGTCCAGCAGGCTTCCTACTTGGGGGATGCCAAGTAGGGCTCCCCTTCTGTTTTTTGGTATATTTTGGGGAGCTATCTGGACCTGATGACAACTCCAAATCTGGGTGACTTATGATGAGGAAGTACAGAGGTTAAAGGAAAACAAGTTTAAGTGTACATAACCCCTTTTTTGAATTAAGAAGCCAAGTACTACAACTTTACACAATTTCTTCACTTACCACCTAAAGAAGTTATTGGCAGGGCGCAGTGGTTCACACCTGTAATCCCAGCACTTTGGGAGGCTGAGGCGGGCGGATCACCTGAGGTCAGGAGTTTGAGAACAGCCTGACCAACACGGAGAAACCCCATCTCTACTAAAAATACAGAATTAGCTGGGTGTGGTAGCACATGCCTGTAATCCCAGCTACTCAGGAGAATTACTTGAAGCCAGGAGGCAGAGGTTGCGGTGAGCGGAGATAGCGCCATTGCACTCCAGCCTGGGCAACAAGAGCAAAACTCCATCTCAAAAAGAAAAGAAGTTATGGGTTAGCAAGTAGCTGGTTTTATAACAATAGTTAACAAGCCACTCCTAATTCATGTGTACTCTTACAAACTTAGAAATAATAAAAATAAAATTGAGATAAACTCTTCAGTTATTACTTATAACAGAAGCCACAAAGTAATGTGAACACTTGGGTTTAACTGCTATTTCAGCGAGTCATATGAAAACTAATTCATAATGAAAAAATAGTTTTGAAGAAGCACATCCCAAAAGAAAACAGCCAGTTTCATTGAGATAATTATAGACATGTATGATTCACTCTTTCTTCAAACAGGAAATGGAAACAGCATTATACACCATGAAAGTTGCATTTTAAACATCTATGCAAACTCGTAAAATTCAGGAATTACTTTGTACTCAGCAGAATACAAAAAAAAAAAATCCAAACAATCTATTAAAATAACTCATGACAATATTATTCTTCCCAAGTATAGGTCACTACTTACCAAGAGTTCAGAAGTTCCTAATTTGTCTAGTTCCAAAGACTGAATGCGAGAAATATGAACCCCCATTTCCCTATGGATGCCGGAACATTCTATACAGGTCAAAATACCCAAATTGGTTGAAAGCCAGGTAGGTTCTGTGGAAAGAATTTTGAAGACAATGAAACAAACAAGACATTTAATTTTAGTGTGCCAACTACAGAGGAAGCTCAAACAATAGTAGTACAACTTGTTAAGAACTATGAAGGAAAGACTTAAATAAAAGAAATGGACTCTTGTGGTTTAGCCTAGGGACTACTATAACAGTTTCCTTTTGATACTAAAATGTAAACAAGATTAAACACTTTATCCTTGTGAAAATGTGAGAAAGGCTTTTCTTACGAGATACTATGCAATACCGTTAGGCCTTGTGAGAGATGTTCCTTCACTGCCACTATCACCTCTGACAGTGATGGACTGAATGAAGGTCCATGAAGTACTGCTCACAGGTGAATGGATTCTATAGCCATCATTAACCTCCAAGTTGTAACTAACATTAACCCCATCAGTTCGTGGTCATGGCTTCCCCATGAGCACCTCTTAGTAATAAGACAGCTATAAATAATGAACACCAAATGTTTAGTGACTTAAGTCCTTTTTTTCTACAACCTCTGATGGCCCTAGAACAGTGAGAACTATTACTTCTATGTTAGCAAAATCTTCAGGGTCTCTCTCTGGGTCAAGCTTCTTTCTGACTGGTCAATGCCTGAGATTTTACTATGTGTCTGCCATTTCCTGACACTATGTGTGTCACTATCATACATGTACACAATAATGGCAGAAAATCTGAGACTTCTCTCTGAGGTCCTTATGGCTCCTTGTGTAGAAAATCCAGTTTCACAAGTAAAACAGTAAAAAAGGTATATCATAGTGCTTAAGAACACCAGGTTTGCATACTGGTTCTGACCCCCTACTAGCCATGTGACCTTATGCAAGTCATTCAACCTCTCTGAGTCCGGATCTTGCTCACAGGGCTTCTGCAAAGATTCACTGAGATAAGCAAAACACCAAGCACAATTCTCAATACAGTGGGGGCACTCAATGTTAGCTGTTGCCAATACATAGATAATATAGTGCAATTTGAAAATAAAAGTTTGGGAGACAGTGGTATAGAGGTTAGGGAGGGTTTGGCTGAGTAGGAAGAAAGGAAAATCATGTACCACATGTCAGTTAATTTCACATGAACCATTTCTATCTTTTTTTTTTTTAAGACAGAGTCTCGCTCTGTCGCCCAGGCTAGAGTGCGTGATCTCGGCTCACTGCAACCTCTGCCTCCTGGGTTCAGATGATTCTTCTGCCTTAGCGTCCCAAGTAGCCGAGATTACAGGCACTCGCAACCTTGTCCAGCTAGTTTTTATATTTTCACCATGTTGGGCAGGCTGGTCTCTAACTCCTGACCTCAAGTGATCCACCCCCCTCAGCAAAGTGCTAGGATTACAGGTATGAGCCACAGTGCCATAGAAAAGAGACTGACTCATTTTTTTAGGATAAGGAAACTATGAATCAGAATAGTAGAGGGTCTCAGTGTGAGACTGTCCAGGCTATGAGTGGTAGACTGTGATATAAACATGCACTCCATGCCCCCTACTCTCTCCATAATGTCCATGGTGCTTACATACCTGGACCTTACAGGAAAGGTAGTATTTTGACAGTGACATCTAGGAGAGCAAGAGGGGCTTTCCAGGCAGAGAAAACAGCAAGGTAAAAGCAGCTCAGTGGTGGGAATTATCATGTTGGGAATGTGTTTTGTGTGTGTATGTGAGTGTGTCCACTGGGGTTAAGGCTTTTCAATAACTAGATCATTTTATATTCTATAGAAAGAGAAAGGATGTTATAAAAGCTGGTTCAAATATGGGACAAAAACCTGATGAGCCACAATCGCAGCAAATGTCATTCCCCGGGAGCCGCTGGACATCCTCAATAATGGCTTTTGTCAGGTCTTCCAGGCTGTTCTCTCCCGCACTCTGTTCTCCACGGAAGGCCATGGTTAGAGCCTCTTCTTTGCTATTTGTCAATACTGATATCCATCTGTTGGAAAAAACATAAAAGGAAAAAGGCCTTTATAACAGCATGACCATTGTTTTCTTCCTCCACTGCAAAAAAATCTATTTTTGTCAAGTAATTCCGAAAGAGAAACCCCCCCTCCCAAAATAGCAATAAAGTGAGGAAAAACGAATAAATCCAACTTGAAGGAAAGTGAGAGTTAAAAAATGGAAAATGACACATAGGGGAAAATGAGAGATGAGAGGAGCAAATGAGTGACAAAAGTAAAAAATCAATATAACTGAGGACTTGCACAAATATACAAGGAGACTGAATTTCAGCTGGGCATATTGAATAATGGGAATGTTGGAATGCACAGGACTCAATGAGGGACCCATTCAATACAAGGATGAGAAAACAATGATGAGGAATGGATAGGCGACAGGAAAAGGAGTTTAGCGAAAGGTATCTGTTTTCTGCAAGACCATGTCAGTGGGGACACTTAACAGTGAAAATGAAGAGATATTTCATTAGGAGCCACAAAAATTTATGCTTATGAGAAAGTCCTATTAACATGGAAACATGACATTTATAAGATTAAATGAAGAATGCAGATTATTTAATCATATACAGTATGACTATCATATGTCCCAAACAAAATAACGCTTTGCTACTAATCCTAAAAATCCAACAACAGGGTGTTGATTAATAAGGCATGAAATAACCACAAAGTAGAACAGTTAAGTGGGCATTAAAGTGTACATTTTCAAATGATTTTTGATGACATTGGATAAGTGCTCATAATATAGTGTTTTGTGAAATAAACAACCAAAAAACCTATTATATGACTGATATGGTTTGGATTTGTATCCCCACCCAAATCTCATCTTGAATTGTAATCCCCATAATCCCCATGTGTCTGGGGAGAGACCCATGGTGGGAGGTGACTGGATCATGGAGGTGGTTTTCCCCAGGCTGTTCTCATGATAGTGAGTGAGTTCTCATGAGATCTGATGGTTTTATAAGGGGCTCTTCCTCCTTTGTTCCACACACTTCTCTCTCCTGCTGCCATGTGAAGACAGACTTACTTGCTTCCCTTCCATCATAATTTTAACTTTCCTGAGGTCTCCTCAGCCATGTGGAACCGTGAGTTGGTTAAACTTCTTTCCTTTATAAATTACCCAGTCTTGAGTATTTCTTTATAGCAGTGTGAGAATGGACTAATATAATAATATAATCCCAAATGTAAATACATGTATGTATTAAAGGCCAAAAGGAATTTCACCAATATGTCAATAATGGTTGTCTCTGAGTAATTTTCTGTAGAAAACAAGTGACAGAGGAATTGCTCGACTTTGTGCTTTCTATAATTTTTCAAAACTATAATGAGCTTGTATTACTTTCGTGAATGAGAAAAAAGCCAAGTTTATTTTTTATTTTTCTTCTCTTTTCTTTTTTGAGACAGAGTCTTGCTCTTGTTGCCCAAGCTGGAGTGCAGTGGCACAATCTTGGCTCACCACAACCTCCGCCTCCTGAGTTCAAGCGATTCTCCTGCCTCAGCCTCTGAATTAGCTGTGATTACAGGCATGTGCCACCATGCCTGCTCATTTTGTATTTTTACTAGAGATGGGGTTTCTTCATGTTGGTCAGGCTGGTTTTGAACTCCTGACCTCAGGTGATCCACCCATTTTGGCCTCCCAAAGTGCTGGGAATACAGGTGTGAGACACTGCCCCTGGCTGCCAAATTTATTTTTTAAAAAGAAAAGGAAGAACATTTCCAAACCACTGTAGTTTTGTTTTGTTTTTTTTTAGTTACTACACAGACAGTTAATGCTTATTCTCAACAGGCAATACAAAGGTTCTGAACAGAGTCTCTCATTTTTTCATATATCACTCAATAAGATGGATATGAAACAAAGCACTATACAAAAGGCTTTGAATAATAGTGATAGCATCATAACTAAAAAAAAATTATGTTTTTGGAGTTATGTGAATAATGCAAGTCACACCTTTGACTCTAGGTGGCGCTCACCTTCAGTATGTTGGGAGAAATACAATTAACTTCTACTGTAATGCGGAAAACTGACATTTCAAAACCAACAGTCTAGGAATTTGACGTGGCAGAAACGGGGGGATTTTATATCTTTTTGAAGATTAAACAGTATGTTTTCTATCAGTTAATCTCAAGTTAGAAACTAGAAACTTTTGTTAAAAACAACTCAAGAACCTGGGTTCAACAGGACTGATCACTGCATTCTATCAGCGACCCTGATGTTACTGGATTTTTCACTTGACTGCAAAACCTCTATTCTGCTTTCTTCAGGCATTATAGAATTTGGCTAATATTGTCCAGTATCTAATATGTATCAAATACTTACAACTTTTGACATACAGATTGAGCACCCCAAATTCGAAATCCAAAACACTTGTGGTCCCAAGTATTTCAAATAAGGGATATTCAACCTGTAGAATCTTCCAACATGCCTCTCAGTTAGGGTTTATAATACTTTATACATGAGGAAACTGAAGTTACATGACTTGCCTAAGGTCCTAGGTTAGATTGTGTCATATCAGATGGAGATAAGAAAACACTTTTGTTGACTCACTTTATCAGAGTTCCTTCCATTTGCCTCTTTACTCAGGAGCTCAGGACAAATAAAGAAGTTTGTCATGATAAGCAGAAAAAAATATATTTAAAGGATAATTTTCTAGAGAAAATAATTCAAATTTGGTGGAATGAAATGGCTACATTTTAAAAGGACCAAGAATCACAGTGATCATTTATGATAATTTTTTAAAACTTTTAAATTATTTTCAAGTAACAAGCATACTCAAAAGCATAAAGAATGCATAATTGTATTTTAATACTTTAAAAGTCCCTTTGAGTTTTAGAAGATAAAAAATAACTTGGCACTGTGCTAAGGGCTTTACATACCTTATCCTCTCAAAATCCTGCAATTGAGGTACATAATCCCATCTTACCGACGACGAGAAGACTGAAGCCAGATGATGTGCCTAAGGTTAAAAGGCCACTAACCACAATAGTGCATGTATGTAGTCCTAGCTATTGGGAGGCTGAAGCGGGAGGATCGCTTAAGAGTTCAAGTCCAGACTGGGCAACATAGAGAGACCTTGTCTTTTTTTTTTTTTTTTTTTTAAACCACTAGCCAGTAGAGCCTGGATTAGAAGCCAAATGAGTCTAACATGCATCTGCTTTTTGTTCCTCAGTGAGAAGGAATTTTTTCATTCAGTTTCTTCAAACACTTTCATATGAAAAGTAAACTCAATGCAGTGAAACTCCCTCTATGTAACCTGGAGGTAAGTGAAGAACTATGGCTTCCCTCTGGAGCGTGTGCTTTCTTTGTGGACTGCCATTAACTCCTACATCACTCAGAACAAAGTTCCCCTCTCACTATCAGCACCCAAAGAGAATGCAGGCTGGGCACTATAGCTCATGCCTGTAATCCCAGAACTTTGTGGGGTCGAGGTGGAAGGATGGCTTGAGCTCACGAGTTTGAGACCAGCCTGGGTAACAACAGCAAGACCTCATGGCTACTGACAAAAAAAAAAAAAAAAAAAAAAAAAAAAAAAATTAGCTGGGCATGGTGATGAATGCTTGTAGCACTAGCTACTTGGAAGGCTGAGACAGGAGGATCACTTGAGTCTGGGAGACAGGCTGCGAATGAGCTATAATCATGCCACTGCATTCCAGTGTGCGTGACAGAGTGAGACCTTGTCTCAAAAACAAAACAAAACTGCAAAGTGCAAAATGTACGGCTTCAAGATGGGTCAAGTAATTCTTTTACTGAAAAATGTTAAACCTCATGGGCAGGAAACCAATATCTAACAAAACTGGGACTGAATTACCTGTAAGTCCTAAGAGTAAATAAAATATTGAAGGCCTGAGTTTGAGTCACAAGGGAACAAAGAGAAAGTGGCTGTGTTCCCTGCCTCACCCAAATTACTCACCTGTGTTCCACTTAGGGCTTTGAGAAAGGGAAACGAGGAGGAGAGAATGAAATCAGAGAAGGAGAAACAATATTCCAAGGTGACGGTGGAATCCTGTCTGGGTTCAAATCCTAGCTTATTAGGACTGTTGCCATGGGCACCTTGTGCCTCTGTTTCCTCATTTGCAAACTAGGGACAAAAGTCAGGGCTGTAAGGATTAATAAGACAGTAACATCTCAATAAATATTACCATTTTCATTATAAACAGTACCTCTCCCTGAATCTGTGGGTGGAAGGACAGCCCTCTGACTTTTTCCTTTCTCATTTGACTTCTAGTCACCTTCTAGTCCACCAACTCTATATCCTTAACACCAAGTCATCGATCACTTCCTTCCTATTCCATCCTCCTCCTTCTGAGCCATCAGAGCCTCCTACCTGGAGTGTTTACAACCTTTCCCTAAGTTTGTGAGCCAGTTCAGGCTTACCTTCCTCTAGGAAGTCATCTCTGAGCAACAACCCCAGGAAGCCATGATGGTGTGTGCCCCATCTGTTCCTTCAGCTCATGGCCTCCTCTCCTTACACTTAGCACCTGCACTGTATCACACTGACAGCCTCCTTCAGTAGAGATGCAGTTCCTCCAGGGCAGGGGCTCCATCTAATTTAATGTATTCTCAAGGCTTTGCTTAGTCTTGTCATACAGCTGGCATTCATTAAATATTCAAATAATGAATAGCTAATTAGACCCTTCTCCTCTTTTTCCTTTGTCTCTCTACCTTCTCTCTCAGCTTTCTTTCCCCACCCTGCTCCTTCCATCTCTGTATCTTCTATTCTCTTTCTGATCCTTTATCGTTTCTTCTTTGAAATGGGAAAAGAGTAAAATTCCCCAGAGAAGCCTGTGTGTGTATGAGCAATAGCAAAAGCAAGTAAGCAAGTGGAAGAGAGAAAAGAGGTGAGTGTAAGGCAAAAAGGGTATGAGAAGAATTCTGTGACCCTCCAGAAATAAAAGAGGAAAGAAATAAGAGAGGAACATAGCATTTATTCTGTGCCACTGATGGGACAGGAAGTTTGACAGTTTACAAAACTCGGTCCAAATTATTCCAAGTACTCATTAGAAATTAAAAAAAAGTGAACATCAATAGCCCACTTTAACAAAAACATCCCTCTCCCAAGCAGCTGAGATTTGTAATAGTCACACACTGCCTTTTTCAGTCTAGGCTATAGGAAAGAAGATGGAATAAAGACGGCTCAGGACCAGGGATAGTGTTTTAAAAAGGGACTAGGGACTGTCTAAGGTTGCATACCTGGTCAGGTTAGTGCAGGACTCCAGTGATACCAAACCTGGTCCTGGCCACTTTATCAGGTTCCCTTTAATTGACTGTCCACCCTAGTGAAAGGCACCTGCTAGTGTTTCTTCCTTCAGAGCCTGGCTCTTCTACTCCTCTTAACAGTAATGGTCAAGTGTCCAGGTAGGCTGGCTGATATGTTTGGCCATCAAAAACTGACCAAAGGCCCCTCCTGAGGGCAAGGAATGTGATTAAAAGATGCATAAGGCATAGTCTTGCCCTCAAAAAGCTCTTGGTCTCTGCAGGGCTGCAGACATGCACCAGAGGATCACACAGGGGTATGAAGAGGCCACAGGCAGATAGTAGGGAGCAATAACCCCACAGAGGGTGGGGTTAAAGTAGAATCTTGCCGGAGGTACCAGAATTTACTGAGTAGACGAGAGGGAGAACCACAGACAGAAGAGCAACATGTGACAGCCCACAGGTGAGAAAGAAGTGTGGAGCCACCAGGAGAAGTTCTTATAAACGAAAGGAAAATGTTGATGTATACTGTAAAGAGAAAAGTGCTTTTTCAATCCAAGGCATGGCACCATTATTTCAAAACTACTTACGCTACATAGTCCTGCTCATCTTCTGCCTGAAAGTGATATGTTCTATTATCTAAAATAAAAAAAAAGAAAAATAAGTGAAACCATGAAAAGCAGGGTTCTTTCAGGTATAACACAAATTTAAGCTCCTGGAAAAAAAAACAACCCAGTAAAAGTAGGATTTTAATGTTATTTTAGTTTTACATCAGTATGAGCCAGGTGCCTTGTGTATATTATTGCTAATCTTCACAAAAGCCTTTTGTGTGCCTCATTTTACAGATGAAAAAACTGAGGATCCAAAAAGTTCAGTGACTTATACAAGGTCACACAGCAGCAAAATAGCTACATGATTCATTCTGTCAAAATTACTTCTCTTAAGTGCAACAAGAATACAATAAAATAACCACAAATACCAAGCAAACGTCTGGCACTGCTTTCAAATAAACAGTGAGGAGAGGGGAAGGTCCTATTTGATCCAAATGGGTTTTCCTGACAAACTGGAGAGTGCCAGCTAATTCAGCATTTTCTGTTTCATTTTCAATTCAACTGTTACTGTATTTTTTTTTTAATCTCCTTTTCGGAAATGATTCATTTACTGTTCTCCATTGGTCTTGACTTACCTACAGAGTAGCCCCAACACCCCCAACACTAGACATACTGTGCCCTAGATGTTGGGGGTACTCTCTGGATGAATCATGTTGCAGGAAGAAGGGCTCAATCTCTGCTATCCAGGTAAGGGAAGGTGTGCCCTAACTTGGATACTCTGGGCAGGTGTACATGAGGGAAGCTCTTTCTTAACATTCAGGATTTCAAGAAAGCTTCAACATACTCAGGTCAAACTAATACATGCTGAGCACTTCCTGTGTGACAGGTGAGGCATTCATACCCTTCATCTCCCCTGGAGAGAGAGACAAAGTGTATGTCAAAGAATACACCATGCTCACGGCTGTAATCCCAACACTTTGGGAGGTCGAGGCAGGAGGATTGCCTAAGCCTAGGAGTTCAAGACCAGCTTCAGCAACATAGGGAGACCCTGCCTCCACCAAAAAATTAAAAATTAGCCAGGTATGGTGGCATGCACCTGTGGTCCCAGCTATTTGGGAGGCTGAAGGAGAAGGAACACTTGAGCCCAGGAGGCTGAAGCTGCAGTGAGCTGTGGTTGCCACCACTGGACTCCAGCCTCGGTGACAGAGTGAGACCCTGTCTCAGAAACAAACAAAAAACAAAACAAAACAAAAACCAAAACAAAATAATAAAGAACATGCCATGGATGGCAGTGCCTGAGAGCCTTGGTTGGGTCTCTGCTTTATTGCTGTGTGACCTTCTGTAGCTCACTGGACCTCTTGGAGTCTCAGTTTTTTCTTCTGTAAATGGAAAACTGATAAGCCCTTTGTGAGGATTAGCAATGATGTATATAACAGATAAGGCTTTTGGGAGGATTAGCAATAATGCTTTCCCCCCCACCCCTTGGCATGTAACAGATGCTCTGTAACTAACAACTATTATTAATAACTTATATATTCTCATAACTAGGGGTTCTTGGCTTTTTGAAGTCATAAAATAATTCCAAATTTTCATATTTCTTTCTTACCGATAACCCAAGAATCTCCTGGTCATGAAAATCACAGGGAATCTAAACTTCATACAGATGCTGCAGAATACAGCTTAGACTACATCTAAAGACCCTCACGACTGATTCCATCTTTTGGGTCAGGACTCCTTCTGAGCTTCCATTCATACAATTGCATCAAAAGGGTTTCAAAGGTCAGGAAAATATTTCTGTGCTTCTATACACAGATCATCCACTTTGGCTGTTGGCCTGCCTTGCTGGGCTGTGACAGAGAAGGAGGGATATTTAAGATGACTGTTGCAGGATTTCAGGATATTCATGACAGTCACTTCACTGGCACTGTCATCCTCTCTTTAGAAAGAGAGGTCCTCTCAGCTACAGTGTGGGTCGATAAGTATACCCATGGGAGCTGGCCTAGAGGTAAAACATCTTCCCCCAACTTTCTACACACTGTGAGAGCACAGGCTACAGGCTGTGGGGTGGGGAGCTCATTATGCTGTCTCATCACAAGAGAAAAACAAACTCTGAACCATGAAGTAGAAGAGCGATAGGGTGCAGTGCCATCAGTTCACAAAGGTTGAAGGTAATTCTGCTTGGAAGCAAAGAAATGATTTTTCCTTTAAGAGCCAGATTTTGCAGGGATATAACTCTGGGCAAATTCGTTGTACATATATATTGGCATACCTGCATTCCCAAGTCTACATCAGCGCTTCTTAATCACAGGCACACATTAAAATCACCTAGGGACTTTTTTTGTTTGTTTAAACTATGTCTGGGCCTTATACCAACAGCTGCGATTCAGTAGATCTAAGAGAGAAATGGGAATATACTTAGAAACATCTCTCCAAGGGGATAAAGCTGTGTACTCACAGTCAAGCACTGGTCTAGTTCAATGTACAAATACTAGATTCTATTCTATTGCTGGTCAGATCTGACACTGCTATGCCTTGTGAACTGCAGGTGGGCTCAGTGGAAATTCAGAGACCTAGGGCATCTTTCCAGAGCTGTACATGCAGGAACAATAAGAAGCTGTTCAAATGCCAACTCTGAGGAGCCCTGCTTGGAAAAGCTGCTGTTTAAATACAGAATGAAAATGTGCAGGTGTTAGAAGCCATAGTAACCAACTCAGAGGGAGAAAAAGGACTCACGTGATATCAGGTCAAAAGATTTTTTGTCTTCGGCATTAGGTTTTACTTGGCAGGTGAGAAGGTTCAACTTAGCTGGTTGCCTGTTAGACTGGAAAAAAAGGGAAAATGGAGAAGTTATATGCAGCTCTACTCTCGTCTGCAGGCTCAGTGCCCTGCAAGGCAGGTAAGCAGTTCACAAGGGCTGCTCAGTGGTACAAAAATACATTTTCAGCAATGAAGAAACAGACAACTGAGCATTGTTCAAAGTTTACTGCAAGACATCAGATCTGTAAATTTCTGCCCTCAAATATAAGCTGGTAAGTTTAGTAAAGTTTTATTTATCCCACTTGAATTCTGAATCTCATTAAAGATGGGGGAAAAAATTAGGTGTTCTACTAAATGTCTTTAAACTGTGCATAAATATCCTGGTGATTTGTCAGAATGGAATAAAAAATAATTAATCTTACTTCCAATGAACAGTGGGCATGATCCATGGAAATGCACCTTTTTGGAACCTACACATACCTAAGCACAAACAGTTGGCACTTTTAATACTGTATCTTACTGTGAAATGTAGCTAAGCTATATTGCATTTATTAATTCAAAATGATCCCAGTAATCAATGATCCCCAAACTGACGTCCCTGATATTCATGGATTCAACAAATTTTGGTTGTCATGCAAAATTTACATTGCTTCTCTCAGAAGTACAACGACAATTACTACCTGTGAGGCAATGCTTAATGAACCCCAATATCTGGGGAGAGAGAAAATCTGAGAAGGATTTAATATAACTTATCAGGAAATCTCTTGGTCACACATATAAAACAGACCCTATAGTATCCAGATAGTCATGCTAACTTAGGAAGTCTTGCCACATATTAACACTGGGCAACACACTCCCCTGCCTGCCCATGTCCAAGGTCACATGCTGGACAATGGCTAGGATTCTTCCTTCCTGCAGAAGCTGACCAAGGAATGAAATGTTTGAGTGCCTGGGCTGGGCTGTGCTAGAATTTGAGAAGCCTGCAGAAATAAGCAATAAAACTCTTTAGTTGGACCAATATCCCTGTCTCAAATGAGAGCTGTTGTTCTCAAAATCCTAGTACCAGGTGCATCTCCAGCTGAGGAATTACAATTTTTAGGGAAAAGAGAGGGGGAGGGAGTTAGAGACAAGCCACATCAGTGAGCTAATAAAAGTCTGAAATAGCAGAGATGGCATACAATCAAGACAACTTCAATGACACACTGTCGCCTCTCCTAAATAACAGGCATTAAACATTTCTGTTTACCTTCCTGTGCTCTCTGGACCATTTTCAAGATCTTTCTCCCTCTGTGATTTCAATGACATTAGACATAGAAAACAATGCTGTTTGTCCCATAGCTATCTGTTCCAAAGCAAACTGCTTTGTGAGAGGAAGTGAGAGACACAGGGGATTCCGTGTTCAATGCATGTACCTTTGATTTAGAAATGGAGCCCGAAGTCAAGTACAAGAGAATTTTGCCTAAGAGGAAACACTGCTTGGGAAGATTCCTATACTCCAGAACTTGTCAACAAACCTAGAAGGGCAGCAGGAGCTTGTGGGCCTGTAAATTTTTCTTAGAACACAGCTGAAGTTTGAGTTGCTAAAGGCCTTAGACTCCAAAATCAGAATCTGTAGCCACAAAGCAGGCTCAGCCCACTGTAAAAGGAACTGTTAGTTTTACATCTCATCTTTTTGGATGTTGATAAAATTGCTGACTTTCTCATATAAATAACATATGACCACCTGAAAAGGTAGTGACCCAGTTAATGGTGAGAACTCTTGCTACAATATTATGTTCCAATTTGGAACCTGCATTTAAAGAAGGATGCAGAAAAGCTTGGGAAGATCAAGAGATGATTAAAAGGGTGGCGAATAGAAACTCAAGATGAGTAAGAGGCATTACTTAGTATAGAGGAGGGAAAGCTAGGGAGTGACTTAATAACCATCTTCAAGTATAAGAAGGTTGTTATCGGGAAGGTTGGGCAGCTGTTTTCCATTAGCTCCGATGAAAAGAAATGTACTCAAATTGTAGAAGAAGATTTGCACAAGACATAAGGAAGAACTTCCCAAGCTTAAGTTGATTATGCATAACAAAAAGTTTCAGGTTTCTTAAGTAAAGAACTGCCTTTGAAAAATTTAATGATTTTTAAGCTGGTCAGGTACAGTAGCTCATGCCTGTAATCCCAGCACTTTAGGAGGCTGAAGCAGGTGGATCACTTGAGGATGGGGGTTTGAGACCAGCCTGGCCAATGTGGCAAAACCCTGTCTCAACTGAAAATACAAAATTTAGCTAAACACGGTGTTGCATGCCTGTAATCCCAGCTACTCGAGAGGCTGAGGCAGGAGAATCGCATGAGCCTGAAAGGCAGATGTTGCAGTGAGCCAAACTAGACTCTGTCTCAAAAGAAAAAAAAAAGAAAAAGAAAAATTTAATAATTTTTAGACACTATTCACATTTGAATGTGACAGAAGGTTAACTTTATTTTTTTTATTCTCCTAAAATCTAGGTTTCTCCGGTGTTTCTGAACAATCTTACCAACAGATATAACCAAGAACAGATATGAAATCTTAAAAAAAAAAACCAAACATAAACTCAGCTAAGTATTAACTGCATTCAGGCAAGTTAAACAGCACTCTTGATCTCTTCTTTCTTTCTCTCTGTTTTTTTTTTTTTTTTTTTGATAGAGGTCTCCTTCTGTTGGCCAGGCTGGAGTGCAGTAGGGGATCATCGATCACTGCAGTCTCAACCTCCTAGGCTCAAGTGATCCTCCCATCTCAGCCTCCCAAGTAGCTGCGACTATAAACACACATCTTCACACCTGGCTAATTTTTTTTTTGGTATTTTTGTGGAGACATAGTCTCGCCATGTTGCCTAGGCTGCTCTTAAACTCCCGAGCTCAAGTAATCTGTCTGCTTCAGGCTTCCAAAGTGCTGAGATTGCATGCGTGAGGCACCATGCTGGCCTCAGGCCTCAGCTCTCCTTTCTTTCTTTTAAAAACGAACAAACAAAAAAACTTTGTTTTGGGAATACATGTGAATGTTTGTTACATAGGTAAGCATGTGTCACAGGTGTTTGTTGTGCATATTACTTTATCACCCAGGTATTAAGCTCAGTACCCAATAGTTACCTTTTCTGCTCCTTTCCCTCCTCACCTCTCATTTCTAAGCATGGACTATTTCAAAGTATTTTGCTGATAAGGAATTTATACAGTTTAAAGAACTCCATGATTGATCCACAACTTCAATGATGATGACGTATGATGTTTATTCTCTTAGAATTTGGTCAAATCTACTAGACTGACTTTTGCTATGTTAACATGAACTGCGTTTGACACAGGAACATTCTGCCTACACAGAGTGTTCTTCTCCAAACTGAGCTGCCAGTGAGGCATCTGATAAAGCCATCATCCCAAAGCTGACTTTGAGGAGCCAAGTATACACAATTTTTGACTGTCTAAGCAGCTGACATACCCAGTGCTGAGCCCATGAATACCAGAGGGGAGTGGTATGTTCCACAAAAGTCGAAGGACCAAGGCATCTGAAGCATGGAAATCACTACAGTAATAATTGCAACACCAGATGTTTGCATAACTTTCCAAAATTTCAAGGCACTTTCTTGACATTTAGTACTAATTTATAGGTATATTGATTAGAGATGGTATAATCTTTCCTGGGATTTCAGCAGACTAAAAGTAAAGCTAAATGATTTACCCTGGGCGATACCACAGTGGAACAGTTTAGGAAATGCTTTCATATTGTTTAAATAAAGGAGAGAAAAAAGAAAGCAAAACAGAAGAGAAACTCTGGAAACGTCTATGTGTCTACTAAGTCTTTGCTGTTGATTCCCATCCTGCTCAGAATAAACACACATCTGCGCCATGACCTCCAGGCACCAACGGCAGGCCCCCTTCTCGCACTCAGCTCCTGTCACTCTAAGTTGTTCCTTTGGCTGAGGAGGGGCAGTGGTCTCTCTACTGCTTACACATTCCTGTAGGCCCTGCTTACTTCTTGCAGGATTCTCATCAATCAGCACCTCCTCAGAGGGGGCGGTGCCTGGCCTGACCACCTCCCCATGATGTTCCATTCTTGTACATCCTGCTGTATTTTCTTTCTGGCTCCTATCACTCCTTATTTGCTTCCTGTCTTCCTTCCCACTAAGGGCACACACATTTTTTCTCATTAAAATGTGCCTGGCACACATTAGGTACTGGCAAGATCACAGCTCACAGCAGACTTGACCTCCCAGGCTCAAACAATTGTTCTACCTTGGCCTTCCTAGTAACTGGTATACTATGTGTGCATGCCACATGAGGCTAATTAAAAAAATATATGGTTTTTTTAGAGACAGGATCTCACTCTGTTGCCCAGGGTGGAATGCAGTGGTGCAATCATGACTCACTGCAGCCTTGAACTCCTGGGCTCAAGGCATCCTCCTGCCTCAGCCTCCCAAGTAGCAGGGACTACAGGCACACCTCACCATGACTAATTTTTTAGTTTTTTGTAGAGATGGGGTCTTGCTTTCTTCCCCAAGCTGGTTTAAACTCCTGGCCTCAAGTGATCCTCCTGCCTCGGCCTCCCAAAGTGCTGGGATTATAGCCATGAACCACCATGCCCAACCCTCAATAAATATTTACTAAATGAATGACTGCGTTCCAGGCATCTTACGTCATATGCTATCTTATGTACTACCTGTGAGGGAAGTCTTTTTAGTTTTTTTTACTAAGTGAAGAAATGAAGGCACAGACAGGTTAAGTAACATTCCTAAGCTCTCCCAGTAAGGAAATAGTTTGCATCAGGCAGTGCCCCTACTCATTCTCTTCTGCGTTCACTCTGTAGTCCAGTTTGGAAAGTAATTTGATATAGCTTGGGGAATAACAGCTGGATGCCCAGCACACAAGAACATTTCCTACTGGTTACAGTAAGGGTTAGAAGTCAATAAAGCAAAAGCTCCAAAGATTAACTTCTGTTTTAATATCTTCTTGGGTTATTTGATTCTCCTCTACTTACTTTCATAATTGAGAAAAAGAAAAATTTTAGAAGCCACTTTGAATTCCTAGTTTGAATTCCTACTTACTCATTCACCATATATTTATTAAGCCTCTACCACATTCCAGGCACATCTGAAAAAAACATAGTCTGTGCCATCAAGCATCTATGGAAACAGACCTGACTAGGTACGGGGCCTAGGGACCTGAGTCAAGGGTGTGCACCAAAGATGTAGGCAAGGCTCCAAACAGGCAGCCTCAACCTTCTAGAGAGGACTTGGAGGGGGGAAAACGGACAAACTGGGAAGCGTGAGGAGCAGGCCCAAAGGCCTGGGACATAGGAGAGGACAAGCTGCAGGGGGTGATGATGAGCACACAAGAAGGGAGACTCTGCATGTGGCACTAAGAAACTCATGTTCCCACTCATGACCCTGGCAATCTACTGAAGGAAGCTAATCAGTGGAGTGACCTGTATTTCACAGGGGTAATTGGTGGGAGAGGTAGAGGAGGTAGAGAGAAGCTAAGAGAGTAAGGAAGATAAGCAATGAAATGAGGAGGGCCTGAATTACAGTTACTTTATAGTAGTGGTGCTGGTAGCCAGAGGCTTAAGACAGCTAGAAAGGGAGACTTTTAATGCATCATTCCACAAGTAACCTTTACCCTAGTATGTGAATTACTCAGTCCAGGAACATTTTGAATGGTGATTAGAGGGAGGGACACATGGCTCCTGAAGGCTCTCTTGAGCAGCATCTCTTTGAAAAGCTACAAGAGCTTCTCCAAATACAGTTATGACACTTTTCAAAAATGAAGATTCTACAACTCTGTTCTTTCAAACTCTAAAGCTTGTCCTTTTACAGGTTTTACTTCTCATTAAAATAAGATATATTCATAGAAGAAAATGAGAAAGAGATAGTACAAAGAAGAAACCAAACATTAGTTGTTAATCTCACTTTTACATGCAGCAATAAATATTATTAATACCTTAATTTTACCAAGATGTATGTGTGAGATGTCTGTTTTTTTTTTTTAAACCATTTTTCCCAATTAACAATATACACAGATGTCTTCATTTTACATACCTCTCCCTCACACACCTTCAGACAAAGGCAAACCTATTTAAGTTTTTGATTTTTGAAAATGTTTTCAACCAGGGAAGCTCTGGGTATATTTTATGAAGAGAAGTGATGAAGATATCCCTCTGACATAATACAAAGTGGCCGATCAGCTAGGAAAATCATCAAACATGTAAGTAGAAATGCATGCACGAACAGAATGAACCAATTCCAATTAATGTTTCTGTGTTTCCTAAAAGAAAATAAACACCATATATTTGTCTTTAAACATCTTAGCGTGCACCATGGTTCCAGTGTTTTTGCTGGAAGGGTGAAGTTGTTAGCACAGGCATATTTCTCACTTAGCAGAAAACAGCTGCTACTGGAATTAGTACCCAGAAATGAAATTATTTCCTCTCATCATCATACTGAATTGTTCTGCTTTATAAATAAGAAGTGAACATCATTAATTACTTGGAAAATAGGCCTCACCCAGCCAAGATGAAGCTGACGTGTGGAAAGAGGCAAAAATAAAATGACAAAGCACTCTTCACTTCCTATGCTAATTCCTGAAAACAGAGCTGCTCAGACCATTATGGTCATTTCGAAGTTTTCATTCAATCAATACTTTTTTAGACACCTACTGTCCCCTACAGGGACATATGTTTTTGGCACACAATCAACCACCACAACAAACTCCTGGCAAGAAATTAAGGTACATGCTGAACACCTACCACTGCAGAGAGATCTTATCTCCAGAATTTTAGCAATCAAGACTATTAGCTTTTGGCCTTCCAAAAAGATAAAAGGTAACAGTTTTTTTGAAACAAACAAACAAAAAAAAAAACAGCACCTAAACTGCCAGGTACATTATATCTATTATATTATTTAATTTTTGCAATGACTCTTGTGACTTAGGTACTGTTCCTAAAGCCATTTCATAAATGAGGTAACCAAGGATCAGGAAGGTGAAGTGAACTAACCTATGTTTTGCAAAAAGTAAAAGGCAAAGCTGAATTCTGAACAAATCTCTTCTCACTTATCACAACGCTTCCCTATCAAGATAAGCCCTTGGAAAACTTACAGTCAGTCAAAATATAGCTTTACTGTTTTGCCTTTTCAGGTTCTTACCGCCCTTAAATGGTCAGTTCTCTCATTTTCCCTCCAGATACGTGTTCCAAATTCCAAACTTAACTACTCTGTAGCCACAACCCAAGCTCTCCCAACCCTTGTGTGATCCTTCAGACAGAGAAGATATAAGTAGAGATGATCTAACTGAAGTACTTCGTTCTAGAAAGTGGATGACTGAATTTCCTTAACCCTCTCAACCACTTTATTTCTTTGCCAAACATTTATCACTGTTATCTCTCAACCATTTAATAAAGGGACTCATTTCCAGTTGGCAGAATGTATGTATATGCGAGAAAGAAATATTTGAAAATGGAGTGCCCCAAAAAAATGTCTTTCATTGTAGCAAGGAAGCTGTTACCTTACTTTTGAGAGGATATTTCACTCAAATCAACATAAGCAATCAATGCTACAATGAAAATAGAAAAAAAGAGCTTATTGGGGGCTCCTGCTAAGACATGGGGCTGATGTTGCTGCATCCAATGAATGCGCTAGATAGTCATCCATGTAGGCATTTCTGCAAATATTTATTGAGTACCTACTATTTGCTAGTATGTAGAGTTTGGGCTGGTACAAGAAGAATTTTTAAATTCACATTTCCTATTTAGCTACAATAGCCACTTTGTCATGTTATCCCACAAGGGTACATAAAACAAAAACCTTCAGATTTGGAATATTTGTATAAAATGCATTAATTTGATAGTAAAACATCTGAACTATAGTATATATATATTTTTTGAGACAGAGTCTCTCTCTGTCATGCAAAGTGGAGTGCAGTGACATGATCTCAGCTCACTGCAACCTTCGCCTCCTGCCTCCCGGGTTCAAGCGATTCTCCTGCCTCAGCCTCTCAAGTAGCTGGGATTACAGGCACCTGTGCTATCATACCCAGCGAATTTTTTGTATGTATTTTTTTTTTTTTTTTTTAGAGAAAGAAGTAGAATAAAAGAGAAAAAAGAAAGAAGGAGGGAGAGAGAACGAGAATCTTGCTCTATTGCTCAGGATTTCATTTAAATCTGTGAAATGCTTATGCAATTACTAAAAAGTGATTTCCTATTATGTGATCACTTTTAGAATAAGTATGATATAATAGTGAAAAAA
>CAUYQU010100601.1:0-89819 GCA_963574635.1 Cheracebus regulus
TAAAACCCCCTGTCTGAGAGGAGTCTGTGCGACTTCTCCGGCCCCTCCTGTCCGGACCACAGAACCTCACCCGGGAGCCTGAATAAATTCCCTTGCATTGGATTATTTTGGTGCTGGCCTCAGTTTCTTCATTTTATCCTCGGAAACAGACCTTACAGTCATCTCATCCAGGGCTGGGTAAAGTAGGGAACACAAAGATGGGATTTCCAGGTCTTTCAACTGACAGGAATGACCTGTAGCCTATTCCCAGAGCCAGGTGCCTCTGGGGGAAGCAGAGTCATACCCAGCAAGGGCATCTCCATGTCAGAAGCTGACCTGCACCAGGCAGGGCCTCCTGTGTCAGGAACAGGGTAGTGTCTGAGAGTGAAGGGAAAGGAAATCTGGAAAGATCCACGTTGCAGGATGTTCTTCAGGGCCCTTAGACACAGAGCCATGAGTATAGCTGCTCTTGGGAAGGGCAGAATGAGCTGCACCCCAGCCTGAGCCAAGAGGGCCCTTCAATGCCCCATGTCTGACCTCTGAGGCACTGGAAGGCCCAGGCCCCACTCAGGTCCTGAGGTCTCACCTAGGGCAGGAGGAAGCCTAAGTGCCAACAGGAGATCTTTGTTTTCTACTCTATTGGTAATTTCTACTACTTCCATTCAAAAATCTGTCTTCCTTTGGGCATAGAGTATACAAATGGTCCAAGTTACAAACTGATATTGCAGCTGAGTTCCAAACCAATAAAGCATCTGAATCCATTACCATGACAGACAAGTTCCTAGGTGGCTGCTTCATGTTCTACCTGCAGCTTCCAGTCACAGTCGGCCAGGAGCCTGCCACGCTCACTGGGTCCTTCTCTTCCACACCCACATGAAGCTTTTCTTTATGTCATGGCCTCTGTTCTCTTCCCGGTTTCCCCTCTACCTGGGCACTCCTCTAAGTAGCAGTGCTGGTGTTAGCCACCTTTCTGCTTTGTTACTATCATGCCTTCTCTTTCAAAGGGCTACCTGAGTAGTGGTTATGCTTGGGAGGGTCACACTTGAATGGAGCATGGTGTGGGATGGGGCTGGGTGCTGGTAAGATTCTATCTCTTGATCTGGGTGCTGGTTACACAGATATGTTCTCTGGAAATTCATTGAGCTACACGCTTATGATTTATTTATTTTCTCTATGTGTTATGCTTCAATGATATGTTTATTTTAAAAAGGTAACCTGATGTTTCTCAATATGTCTGAAAGACAGCAGTTGCTTTGAGTAGACAGTATTTGTCCTCAGCCAAGCCCAGGCCTAGGTCCATAAGGGAGGGGTGGGGAGGGGTGGGGAGGTGCGGGGCTCACAGGAGAGGGTCACTGATGCAGAAGTAGTGGCAGCCCATCTGGTCCCTGAGATTCTGCTATCCTGGGCTGGGCATCCTTTCAACCGAGTTCTGCCAGGAGGCCTGGCGTCTCTGGGGAGGAGGCTGGGTCGGGGTGTGGTGTTTGCCAAGCAGCTGTAGGAGAAAAATACAAGAGTCAGGGGATCCCCACTGCCCCAGGGCGTCCTGGCCTCACCTCATACTTAGCTCCAAGAGGTATCTAAAGGAGGCTCAGTCCAGGAGCTAGCATACCTTGGGGTGTCCCACACAAGCCCTGTGAGCCAGGCTCCCGAACACCTGGCCGTCTGTGCTTACACAGCGCCACTTCCTCATGTGGAAGGCATGGCTGACCGTGGCTCCTGGCTCAGACATTGGCATGGAGACAGGTGATTAGTCAGTCTGTCCTTGGTGAGGGTTTGTCATGGGCCCTGACATAAAGGTGGGCCTCCTTGGAGAACTCTGAGCACCCAGGGCCAATGTGTAAGGCCGAAGGAGCCTCTCATAGGCCACGCCTTGGCCTGATCTGTCCCAGTCTTCCCCTCCTGGGCTCCTCAAGGTTTTGAGGATTGAAGTATGGACTCAGGCACAGTCCACACACTGAAGTATGGACTTAGGACTCAACCTTTACACAGCCTTGGCTGTTCAGCTCACGTGACACAAAAAGGGACATCAAGGGTCTCCTGCTCAGAAGGAATTAAGGTGGACCTTTCTGCCCCCTCCCTTCATGGTTTAGTCATGCCTGACTGGCCAGCAAGCCACCCCTGGACAGGCCCAGCCTCACTCCCTCCGGGCCTTGCGTGGTCGGCCTCCTCTACCTGAAATGTCCCCGTCAGCCCCTAACCTGTCCTCTGGGGACAGCTCAAGTCTCTTTTTTTCTAGAAAGCCTTCCCTGGACAGCTCCCCGCCCCCACCTTTTTTAGGGTAATCAGAGTCCAGGTTCTGCACTTGACTTTCAACATTAGCTGCCCTGTGCAGCTGATTCTTCTTCCACTGTGCAGTGCGATGCCCACCAAGCAGGTGGGGCCTGATGCACCAACACTGGGATCCTTGGGACAGGAAGGGTTTTACCTCCTGCATTATTACACCCACCACACTTATGAGGGACCTTCGTAACTATGCAGAATGAGTTAATTGATCCCAAGCTACGTGGCTTGCACTGAGGGAGCAGAGGGATGCCTATTTGACAGTGGGAGATAATTTATAACCATTCTAAACATCTGGCTTGCCAGAGATAGGCAACCCATAGCTTACCCTGCTCTGTGGATTCATGAGCACGGGAATTACTGCCAGGACTTACTGTAACTCTAGGTCCCAGATTGAACATAGACCAAATAGGAACAAGGCAAAGAGCTCCAAACCATAACCACAGGGCAGCAGCCCTCATCATTTTGAGGCCCCAGAACTGTCCCTGACCCTTACTGCATCCTCCACAGCAAAGCTGGGCTGTCCAGCTGGGGAGGACACAGGGGTGGGGTGGGGAATGAGCACAGCCAGCCCTGAAGAGTCCTCCTTTAACAAATGTGCACTGACACCCTGCCCCCCGCCCACTGCACTGAGGTGTGAAGTGGGTAGAGAAGGGCACGAGGCTTGGGCCCTGTTCTCCAGAAGCCCATGCCCCAGGACATGAGATGTGGGCACAGCTGGCTGGGCTCCTTCCCTCCAGGCTGTCTCTCTCCCATCCTGCTTCCCTCTCCTGACTACAGCCTCCTCTGCAGTCAGCGTGAGTTCTGAGCGCTGTGTGAATGCTCTTCCATTAAGGAGGGTGAGGAAAAAACACATCATGGATTTTATTCCCTGACCCCCTGGGTGCCCCCATTGACCCAGGGCAGGGGTGAGAAGCTGACTGATGAAGTCACTGCCTAGACTTGTCATCAGGGCCCCCACATCTTCTTCAACACACTCTCCTGCCCACTCTATCTAAACAACCCTACAGTCAGTTCTGTCCTATGGTCCCCTGCAGACCTGACCATGTGTGCCTGTCTTTCTCTTGAGCCAGCCAGGTCCTTCTTCCTTCCTGGCGCCTTTTCTGACTCCCAGCCTGTGCTGGCTTCCCTTGAGCCCTTCTAGGCATTTGGCATCTGATGCTTGAGGAGAGTAAGCTCTATTTCCATGACCATACAGTGTGCACCCTGGGGCAGGGGCTGTGACCACCCCTTCCCAGGCCTCTCCAGATCCATAGGGATGGCTGCTTTGCAGTATGTGCTCAAGACATGTGACCACTGATGGAATGATGAATGATTTGCCCTATCACAGCAACATACCCCTGTCTTGGGGAGCAGGAATGGGACACCTCTGGCAACTGGGCACAGGCCTGCATTTGGCTGCAGGCCCACAATGCTCGATTTGGGACGCTGCCCTCTCCAGGAAGGTCCAGAGCCCCTAACCTGCCCTTGCACCAGCATGGGGCTGGGGTGGGCAAGCTGGGCCTTACTTTCAGTCAGTGTGCACCAGGGTGATGAGGCAAACCATTGAGGGACAGCCTGGTTGCACTCTATGTGGGGGTTTCTTGCACCTGTGACCTAAACACAAGGCCAAAGGAACATTTTCCAACCAGGAATGGATTGTTAAGAGTCCTCTGCAACTAACTGGTGCCCACACTTTACCTAGTTTTAAAAGGAGATGAGGTATAACTCAGGCTGGCTCTGCTTGTTTAATTGGGGTGCATTAGCACTGAATTGGAGCCCGAGGCATCTTCGAGGAGTGGATCTGGGTCCACTTATCTGGATTGCATCCACCTGAGCAAACGGCTGTGATTATAGCTTTTAAATGACTTCCTAGAACTAATGGATCACAGAAAATAGTGCGGGACTAAAAGTAAATATAAAATGAGGGAGTTGGCTGGCTTGAAAGCTGGGCTGCCAAATGGGAACACCAGCAATAATTACATTTGAAATGTTACCCATGTCTTAGGAAATGTTCCCAGCTAATGCCTCCAAGTTTCGGGCTGGATGTTACAGAGTTGATACTGCACACCACTCAGAGCTTTCACCATGCACCAGGGAGCTAAGACTAGTTGTCCCCTCCATCGAAAGCAAACATAAGAGCTGGAGGAGCAGCTTTTGAAAAGTGAGCCAACTCAGCAGAGTTGATTTGACTTTTAAGGCGATAGGTAGTGAGCATTTTGGAGGATAGGACACTGTTTGAAGAAATAGAGACCAAATGTGAAGACAGTCATGGTTCTTGCCTGCACATCACTTGTAATTGTGCAGCCTTAGATGAGGGGGTTTGGGTGGTGAGTACGTGTATGGAGGGTGTCTGGCAGGAGAGTTTCAGGGGTGTCCGTGCATCACAGGATGTATCTGAGAGTGAGCTTGACTCCCTGGGTCCTTGGGGGTCACCTGTGGGGAGATGTCTGGTTGGCAGGTGTAAATGCTGATTTAGTCATGTTTCTGGATGACTCAGGTCAGTCACTGACCCTGGCCCTGATGAGCCCCCAGGGGCATGCCCTTATCCCTGTCTGCTCCATACTTGGAGGCTCTGGCAACATGTGCTGACCCATTTATGCCAGTGCACACCCTGGACTGGCTCTCGTTGGGGAACACAAGAGTAGCCCTTGGAACTGGCCTCTACCATGCTCCAGCTTCCCATCCTGGGGTTCTCAGACCCTTTTAAATGTGATCGTTGCTGAGAGTGTTTGGCTGCTTCTCCTACCCTATGCTTTTCTAGGTTCCCAGAAGTTGTGGTTCTTTGGGACCTGGGGTGGCATAAGCTGTACAGAAACTTCCCTCTGCTCCCCTATGGACACTCAGTTCCCTCAATCGAGGGCTCGTGCAGGGGAAGTTTGGAGCAGTGTCCACTCACTGTCCAGCCCAGGTCCTCTCTTGAGCTCCTGATGTCACACCCCAC
This sequence comes from Cheracebus regulus, assembly GCA_963574635.1. NCBI lineage: Eukaryota > Metazoa > Chordata > Mammalia > Primates > Pitheciidae > Cheracebus > Cheracebus regulus. The sequence continues at coordinate 5,183 of CAUYQU010100601.1, forward strand.
TACTGGCCTGACATTGCCCCGCGTTGTCCCACAGGCCCTTTGACTCAACATGGCCCACACAGAACTCACCATCAAGACTACTCTTTCTTTTCGTTCCAACCTCAGCTGACAGCCCCTCCACCTAAGCCCTCCACTTCCCAAATCACACACCTGGCATTGCCTCGCCATCCTGCCCATCCTCAGCCAATTGGTCCTGGCTCAGGTCATTTCCACCCCTGTGTCTGTCAAGGTGCCAGTTTCCCACTACTCCCCCCACCTCTGCTGTAGTTCAGGAAGCCATTAACACCCCCGGATGACCACTGTGCCTTGAGTGGGCTCCAATCGTGTCCCCACCAACCCTCCCTGACTCAGTAGCTAGAGGAATCTTATGGGGGCTCCCACTGCCTTTGGGCTGGAGGCAAGCAGCACCTTCCCTGACTAGCCCTGATACTTCTCCAGCCTCTTCCTTCCCCATTCACATACCAATTCTGGCAACCCTGTACCACCTCAGTCCCTTAAGCATGCCTGCCATCACCTTGGGGGCTATGACCCACAGCCAGGATCTTGCCCTTGCACCTTTCCAGGCCTCTTCAGATCCCTGGGGCTGTGCAGAGGCCTGGCTTGCAGCCTGTGCTGAAGACACATGGTCACTGATGGAATTATGAATGCTTTACCCTATCATGATATTACAACCCTGAAGAGGCAGCAGAAATAAGACACCTTTGGTAGCTGGGCACAGGCCTGCTCTCAGGGTGGTGGGGGGTGAAGGGCTTTGGGTCTTAGCCGGCACGTGGCTTTCCTGCATGTTCCTCTCCTGACCACTCCTGGCTGGGTTCAGCCTCCTGTGTGTTCTGAGAGCCCTGGACACCCCCTCAGAGTATCGATTATTTCTGCTTCCTCTACTTGTCTACATGTCCCTCCCATCATGGACGAGAGCCAACAGGGGTTCTGGCATATGACTAGCACTCAACAAACACGTGCCGGTCAAATGCAGGAATGAACACAGGGCTTTGTCCAGAGCTGCTTCTACTGAGACATGCATGGCCTCTAAGTTTCCTTTGACCCCAAGAGTCTAGGCTGCCATAGGACAGCCCCTTGGTTAACAGAACACGAAGACTCCATGCTCACAGGCCCTCCCTTTTGCTTTCCCTTGGAACCTTCCTCTAGTGAAATCCAACTCCTTTGCCTACGTGGGAGCAGGAGAAGATAAACCAGGACAAACAAATCCAAGTGTGAGGTGCTGCAGCTGGGAGCCCTGCCTCGGGCTGGGATCAGCCTTGATGACCTGGGGTCTGTTCTCCTCTTCAGAGAGAGGGGAGGGAGCTCCACTCTGTGGAAAAGTATGGGGATTGGAGTCACTGTGGCTTGAGAATCCCCCTAGTTCTCTATTTTGCTTTTATGTCCCTGCATGTGTGCTCACAGGACAGGCTGTAGGACGTGGGGTGCTGTTTCTCCCCTACACTCGTTTTCTAGGCATACGGGTTCTCAGAGCAGAATGGCACCCACTTGCTTGCTTGCCGGAAGCTCAGGTCTTCTCTCCCTGGGCCTCACTTCCTCATCTGACAAATGGAGCTGATCGTCTCTGTCTTGTGATTGCTATAGGAGTCAAGGCCCAGAATGGCACCTTGCCTGGCCTGCTCTAGGGGAGGAGCACCCCAGATGGCAGGGAAATACTCGTTGCATTTTAGCAGGTCAGATTTCCATCCCTCCGAGGCATGGGGTGAGTGTGGGGTGTGTGGAAGTTTCTGCGGGTCAATCTCTCTCCAGAGAAAACCTCCAGGGGTTAGATCCCAGGGAGTCCACACGATCCAGGGTAGATGTCCCCCCTGGTGCAACTGTGTATGTCAGGTGTGAGGGGGCACTCATGAGGTGACCGTAATGGAAACACAAATTGTCCTAATTCAAGGCAGCCACTTCAAAATGTTGTAATAACCATTATAAACCCATCCTCTACACACCCACTAATACATGCCTCAGTCCCACATCACATTTCCTGTTATCTCTAAAGACACCAGGAGAAGGCAGGAAGGCCATAAAAGAAACATAAAAATACAGTTGTAGATGGGCCTAAAACCCATTTCTTTGAAGCTTAATTGATGGGAAAAGCTTCTGGCCCCAGAGAACTTAAAGACCCATCGTGCAGATATTTGATTAACCGTCCTCATATCACAGACCACACTAAACTGGAAATCATTATGCAGTAATTGCAAATACATTAATAAAATGATGATGTGGGTTTGCTCAGAACATAAAAAAGGAATAAAATAATTCACTCAGATAACTCAATGAAACTGTGCAGGCTGCCTCCGAGACAGCTAGAAGAGAGCCTTCTTGAGACAGTGCCTGGCCCTCTATGGTCAAAAGCTTTTAGGGTAAGTGGATACAGAGCTAGGCTTCAAAACCACCCCACAGTCCAGGCGTGGGGCGCCTGAGGGGCTCCAAAGCCCCAGCCCCTCTCATTCCCATCACACAGTAGGGAGAGAGCAGGCTGTAAAGACAGTGCTCCTGGGACAACTGCTGCATGACCTCACTTCTAAACTAAGAGCACAGGACAGAGTTCACATGAACTTAAACAGTTAATGTAAATATGTTTCAGTTCCTACACACATTTTTTTACTTAGGGGAAAGTAGAAAAAAAAATGTGTGCAGGAATTCAAACATAAAAACTACATGCAGGAACTCAAACACATTCACATTAACTAGTTAGGGTCTAAGACAAGGTCAAGGTGACTCCCTAACCATGAGCTGCTTCCCACAGGATGTGCGTTGTGCTCAGCTCCTGGCTCTCACACCCCGGAACACTGCCTCGCCTGTCACTGCCCTTGCACGTGGTCCTAGGAGTTCCTGCCAAGTCCCAGAGTGAGTTCCTGTGAAGGAAGCAGCAGCGGGTGAGGGAAGGGCCGGTGGACACCTCTTAGACAGGAACCCTTCCCCCTCTCTCTCCTGTTCTCTTCTGGGAGGGCAGCACAGCCACCTACCAACACCTCTGCACAAACTCCAGGGCCTGTCACCTTTCTGTGCCATCCTCTCCAGCCCCTGCTCTGAGCTTCTCCATATCCCATGTATCCCTACCAGGCCCACCTTGAAGCATTCTTCCTTTAGGAAGCCCTAGGTGTCAACCTTGATGTGCCACTTATAAGCTGTGTGACCTCGGGGAAGTCACTTACCCTCTCTGAACCTTAGTTTTGTCGTCCACGATGCAAGCACACTAACAGTTTCTATCTTATTGACGAGACCCCCGATGTATGACAGTCAACCCCTGCTTCTCCAGCCCATAAGAGAGCTGGTACCTTTGTTACTAGGCCTAGTACCTGCTTCAGCACTGTCTCCCAGACACTCGTGGTTTCCGGTGTGACTTCTCTGAGGCTGGCACCATCTCCTCGCTGGCTCTGGCAGCTCACACAGCGTTCACACAGGAATGGATAGGGAATCAGGACTAGACGAGGGGCAGGAAGGGGAGCCGGGAGGAGGGCCTTCCTGTTGACAGGAGGGCGGCACTGAAGGTCTGTGGTGAGACTGCTGGAAGCCCAGGGAATGGCAGCATTGGCAGGAGGGAAACAGGTGCCAGACCCTGACGTGCCTGGAGAGAGAGGCGGCAGGGGTGCGAGGAGAAGCTGTGTGGTCAGGCTGGCCGGCACCGTGGAGGGGCTTAGAGGGCACTGGGGGCGGTTGCAGAGAAGGGGTAGGGGAAAATTTAGCTTGGAATCAAAACAAAACCAGGCCTCTGCTAAAGCAAGAAACTGTGAAAATCTGTGTCAATTATCTCTGAACAAGCAGCACCACTCATCTACTTACAGCACCGCAGCGAGGAGGCAAGCTGTCAGCCTGCTCATCCGCAACGCTTTCACCCCAGCACCTGATGAAGGAGGAACATTTGGAGTCAGCCTCTGCCCATCTCCTCTAGCCAGGGCTGTGTGTCCTATGAAGTCTTTCTGCAGGGCCTACTGTGGATGTCCAGCCAAAATCAGGTGCCACAGGTGAGCTGAGCAGAGACGCCCCAGTATACAATGAAGGAACGGCAGGGACCCAGAGATAATACACGTGCAGCCCGGGCTGCGAGTGCTGTTTCCCTGCAGCCTTGACAGGAGCAGGTGGAATCAATGGGAAGTGAGGGGCTGAGGCTGCTGATGGGCCCCAGGCCCCCCCACCCAGACCTGGTACTTCATGGACATCAGCCTGAGTAGGTCCCTGGAGACTTACGCCTGGCTGATTTCAGCCCCCTACTGAGCTGAAAATGTCTGGGGTGTGTTTGTTATTCTCTGAGAAAAAAATGGCAAATACCTGGCAATGAACGTGTTCTTTTCACTGAGCCTTGGCAGTTTGGGAGTTCTCCCCTCGCAGAGTGAACAGGAGAGAAGAGGAGAAGGGTTCAAACCCAGGCAGTGCAGCTCAGAGTCCATCCTTTCATCCCCACCACTGCACCATGACTTTTAGTTGTAAAATTATAAAGAGCTCAAGGCGCAGGGCAAGCGTCAGTTAAAAACAAGTAACATTGTAACCCTAAACATTCCCCTGTCATGGGGACTATGAGAAAACTTGGGAAAAAGAAAAAAAGAATGCCTAGTGATTCTCAGACCTTTAACAAGGCCACATCTATTTGTGCATACCCTCTTTGTCGTTTGCCTGCACGCTATGCGTGTTTGCATACGGCGGCCATAGAACCCGGGGTACCTAGAGTTTGCCTTTCCCATATCTCCCAGCATACCCTGGTTTCTGATTGCTCATGGATCCTTACACCATAAGGGGAGCCGCTTCCTACCATCCCTAGAATACCCACTTGCCTGTAATTGTCCTAATGATTGTGGGAGTTGAGGCCTTTCCTTCTTCCTAGGAGAAGCAGGCCAGAGACCGCCCCACCAGCCCATCGAGATTAGACGCTTTTGTTGCATGGGTGATTATTGAGCATATCACAAAGGCTCAGACCACCTGTCCTGGAAAAACCTCATCTTACTTCAATTAGCAGGAGGTCAAGGCAAGGTGTAGATTTCCTTAGCACCTCTGGAAGAAGAGAGAAAGCTCTGAGTCCTCTGTGAGGAGGACAGAGGGAGGGTTGAGGCTGGCTCTAACGTGAACTGTCTCCCCAGGGCCACTAGCGGTGCCAACAGAAAGCAGACACGCTTTGGCTGGGGCTGGACGACCGGCAGGGGTGTGGAGACAGCCTGCAGCCAGCATCTGGGCTCCCTGGGAGGCTGGCCCACGGCCACCTCTCTGTTCCTGGGAACACCTGAGCAGCTCTGCAGCTTCCCACAGAACATGGAATACAGAGGACTTTTCAAAACACTGTGGCATCCTTCTGAACCCTGGGGTGTGAGAATCTTAGGTCTTCCAGAACCACACATATCAAAAATAGATGTTTTGGTCAAATGGCTTAGTTCAGTTAAAAGAAGACTGACCCTATACTTGAAACAAAGTTTTTTATAATTGGGGGCTGCAGTTTGGTGATGTTTGTTTGGTTGTATTCAACGCAGTAAGAGACATTTTATCAAGGTTGCAGTTCCCATCTACTGGGTTTCTGTTTACTCTGCAAGACCTAATTCTGTACTGTCAGTCCCTGAGCAACACCACTTGAATTCAATTGGTAGATTGTGAATTTCCTCCAGCGAGTTCTATTTAGTTGAGGCCAGAATCTCAGTGGGTGGTAATAAATATCAAAGCACAGGATGCTCAAGGGAAACAAAGTAAAAATCCCCAATCAAATATGATTATTGATCAACACTGAACTGCTTTAATCATTTCTATGCTAATTCCAGATATCTACATACATATTGGCATTTTCATTACATAAATACATTGACGTTTTCAGCTGAGAAAATATATTGAGCAGTTTAAATTGCAATGGTTGGAGAACAGCAAATAAATAAAAATATAGTAAAAGGCACAGAACAGAAAATGCAGTGAATTCTTATAGGCCTGAGATAGCCTGTGAAACACCTTCAGATATTGAATATGGCACCAGTTTCTTAAAAATTTTTTAAGAGCAAAATATGCATACCATAAAAACAAAAAACCAGATTTAAATAATACAGTTGGACTAATTAAACTGTCTTTCTTTCCCCTTCACTATGGAAAAAATGGATTCCCTGATCCTTCCCTGTTACTTATACAGTCTAAAACATTAATTTTTACCTTGTTACATTCTGTAACTATAAGTAATAAGTGTAAGTTTCTATTCATTGACTCTAAAAGTGAAAATGAATAAAGAACATGATCAACATTCTGATGACATAACCATCATCCATGACAGAAAGGTACTGTGAACCTCATGGCAGGGGAGATGTCAGCCCAGGTGACTCACCTGTGCTGTTTGAAGGGCATTATTTTAACCTTCTTAGTTAAATAGTTCTCTTTCTTCATCTTCCTTTAACTGCTCAAAATCATGACATATTTTAGTTTGCTTAATATTTGATGATGCCTTTCTGGTTTAGCAATTTGCTTTCCCCAGAATTTTTAACTTAAAATGTATTGAGAGATAGCACATTTGTATTAATCATATTGTGGAGTTCTTCCCGATCTTCATCAAAGTGAATTCAGTGGAATTCACTTTCTTCTTGAAGACTTGCTTTTCAGAACCTTCTGACTTTCTCTTCTAACTTGAATGGATTCTCTCCCAGGTTTCTTACACAGTTGTCCTACGTATCCTGCCAGGGTTTTGTTTCATTGCATACCTGGCTTAGCTCTTCTGTTTCTTGGACCAGCTCTTCTTTTTTCTATGTTCCTTTTATGTCTTGCTGGATTACATTCCTCACCCTCCATGCCCCACTCTTTTAATCAGAAAGAAGGAAATTTTCTGTGCCCTTATATATCTGAAAATTCCTTTATTTGGTATAGAAGTCTAGGTACAAAACCGTTTGTCCTTAGAAATGTGAAGGCAAGTGTCTGTTCATAATCTTTGCCCACTTTTTGATGGGGTTGATTGTTTTTCTATTGTAAATTTGTTTAAGTTCTTTGTAGATTCTGGATATTAGCCCTTTGTCAGATGGATAGATTGCAAAAATTTTCTCCCTGCCTGTTCACTCAGGCTACTCAATTCTGTAGCCTGCCTGTTCACTCTGATGATAGTTTTTTTTTTTAGCTGTGTAGAAGCTCTTCAGTTTAATTAGATCCCATTTGTCAATTTTGGCTTTTATTGCAATTGCTTCTGATGTTTTAGTTATGAAGTCTTTTCCACACCTATGTCCTGAATGGCATTGCCTAGGTTTTCTTCTAGGGTTTGCATGGTTTTAGGTTTTGCATTTAAGTCTTCAGTCCATCTTGAATTAATTTTTGTATAAGGTGTAAGGAAGGGGTCTGGCCAATAAACATATGAAAAAAAAGCTCATCATCACTGGTCATTTGAGAAATGCAAATCAAAACCACAATGAGATACCATCTCACACCAGTTGGAATGGCAGTGATTAAAAAGTCAGGAAACAGATGCTGGAGAGGATGTGGAGAAATAGGAATGCTTTTACACTGTTGTTGGGAGTGTAAATTAGTTCAACCATTGTGGAAGACAGTGTGGCAATTCCTCAAGGATCTGGAACCAGAAATACCATTTGACCCAGCAATCCTGTTACTGGGTATATACCCAAAGGATTGTAAATCATCCTACTAAAAAGACACATACACATATATGTTTATTGCAGTACTATTCACAATAGCATAGACTTGGAACCAACCCAAATGCCCATCAGTGAAAGACTGGATAATGAAAATGTGGCACATTACACCATGGAATACTATGCAGCCATAAAAAAATGAGTTCGTGTCCTTTACAGGGACATGATGAAGCTGGAAACCATCATTTCCAGCAAACTAACACAGGAACAGAAAACTAAATACCACATGTTCTCACTCATAAGTGGGAACTGAATAATGAGAACACATGGACACAGGGAGAGAAACATCACACACCAGGGCCTGTTGGGGGGTGGGGGGCAAAGGGAGGGAGAGCATTAGGACAAATACTCAATGCATGTGGGGCTTAAAACCTAGATGACGGGTTGACGGGTGCAGCAAACCACCATGGCACACATATACCTATGTAGCAAACCTGCATGTTCTGCACATGTACCCCAGAACTTAAAGTATAATAAATAAAAAATAATAATAAAAGAAATGTGAAGGTCATTGCTTCACTGCCTTCCACTGTTGCTAATGCCCATCCACCAACAATGATTCCTGATGCTTTGTTGATAACTTGTCTTTTCTCTCTGGAAGCTTTGAGAATCTTCTCTTTATCCCAGATGTTCTAAAACTTCAAGAGGATCTTTTTTCATTCTCCCCTGCTTATATCTCAGTAGGTCATTCCTTTTGAAGGTCTGTGTCTTCACAGCTCAGCTCTGGGGAGTTTTCTTCTGTTCTTGCTTTGGTAAGTTCCAGCTCTTAAATGTCGTTGTTCTCTCTTTCTAGGCTATTAGATATTGGTATCACTACAGTAATCATCAGTGTTTCACAGTTTCTCTCTTACCTTTTACATTTCTTTGCCTTTTAATCTAAGTCGTGGGATACTTCCTTGACTTTTTCGTTGGCTCCTTCCATTGAATGTTTAATTTTGGTGATTGTATTTTCAGTTTCTAAGAAATATTTCACGTGCTATTTTCCTTTCTCATAGCAACCTGTTCTTATTTTATGGAAATGTTTTTTCAAGTCCCTCTAAAGGTTTTTTAAATTTTTATTTATTTAATTTTTTTTTTTTTTTTGAGACAGAGTCTTGCTCTGTCGCCAGGCACCAGGCTGGAGTGCGCTGGAGTGCAGTGGCACGATTTCAGCTCACTGCAACCTCCACCTCCTAGGTTCAAGCAATTCTCCTGCCTCAGCCTCCTGAGTAGCTGGGACCACAGGTAGGCACCACCATGCCCAGCTAATTTTTGTATTTTTTTAGTAGAGACAGGGTTTCACCGTGGTCTTGATCTCGTGACCTTGTGGTCTGCCCGCCTGGCCTCGAAAAGTGCTGGGATTACAGGTGTGAGTCACTGCACCCGGCCTAAAGGTTTTTTAAAATTAGATTTTATACATTTTCCTTTGTTCCACATCCCTCAGGGCCAGTTGCTCTTTTCCTTCCTGTTGGCTCCTCCCTTTTGTGCTCTTGGCTTTCTCAAAATGTCTGATGATCCCCATTTGTCCAGTCCATTTTGAATGGTGGGTTGACCAGTGCAGGCAGTAGACACCGGTGTGCATTGCCTGTGGCTGTGTAGGTCTCTCTGTTTCCCTGGGAGGGCTGCATGTGTGTGAACTCTGTATGTGTGGAGGCGTGTCACCCAGCAGGCTCCGTTTAGGATGCTCCCTGGGCAGCATATAGGTGACCCCATACAATCCTCTTGACTTTCAATCTTTTTCATTTTTATTTTTTTGATACAGAGTCTCTGTTGCTCAGGCTGGGGTGCAGTGGTGCCATCTCAGCTCATTGCAACCTCTGCCTCCCCAGTTAAAGTGATTCTCTTGCCTTAGCCTTCTGAGGCTAAGTAGCTGGGACTACAGACGTGTGCCACCACACCCGGCTAATTTTTGTATTTTTAGTATAGATGGGGTTATAGATGAGGTTTCACCATGCTGGCCAGGCTGGTCTTGAACTTCTGACCTCAAGTGATCTACCCGCCTTGGCTTCCCAAAGTGCTGGAATTATAGGCATGAGCTACCGTGCTTGGCCTTGACTTTCAATCCCTTGAGGTCAGCTCAGCACCATGTATTTTCCTGTTCTTAATCCTCAAGAGGACCTTGAATAAGAGAATGATTAACTAATAAACACACAAACAAACAAAACCTCCCTTATTATTCATTAAGGGCCCACTCTGAGCCATATGTTATAGCTGCTTTATTTCTATTTATTGTATTTAATTCCATAAACAGCCCTATTTTCCATTTTAGAGATGGGGAAACAGACCCAAAAAGTGTAAAACACTGGCATCATAGCCAGGAAGGACCCAAGAGACCAGCACATCCAGCTCCTCACCCAAAAGCCAAGGAAACCGAGGCCCAGTGTTGTCCAAAGCCATAGTTTGGTGAGGACAGTATTCCAGAATCATGGCCAGTGGTTTTTCATTTTCAGTGTATTATTTTTTTCTCCTCAGTTCTTCCACCACTAAAACAAAACACGAGGCCAAATGTTATGACCTCAGAAGAGAGTGTGGTGCATAGAGCATAAAGGCATCAAACTTTTGGCTCTTGAAAATCATAGCAGAGACCATTTTCTGAAAATGAAGGCTTTCGATTTGCAGGAAACAGGCTTTTGAAAGATAATTTATGTCTAAAGCTGCAAAATCTTAGCTTTTTGTAGCAAAGAATAAAGCTATGGAGTCCATAAAGTTTAGAGCCTAAGCAGAGGCGTTGGGGAGAAGGTGTAGGAATTTCAGAGCTAGTTTTCCCTCCCAATGAGACATCAAGTCACTTGTCTGGGAGGGAGAGGGGAGAGGAACTGGGAGATAAGCATAGTAGAAACAGCCACTAGAAGGTGAGTCTACATCCCATTCTTCTGGGAGAAGCAGATCAAAACCCCATAGGAGTTGCTGAGGGTCCCAGGATGCCATGGGAGAGAAGCTAGAAGGCTTTGAGAGCCCCCAAGTCTGGCTAGGTGCAGAAGCTGAAGGGCAGAAAGGGCACGAATGCTCATGGAGGTGACTGGGCGGGAGCGGGCCACTCTAGGCTTTGTGTTCTCCACCTCACAACCTGGACCTGTGCCTTTCCAGTCCAACCACTCTGAACTCACAGCCTGCTACCTCTGCTTCCTTGTGGAGGGACTATGGGCTACTTATCTGTGCCTCAGTTTCCTCATCTGAAAAATGGGGATACTAATGGAACTTGCCACACTAGGTAGTTGTGAGGATTAAGTGAGATGGTGTATGGAAAGTCCCCAGCATGGAGTCTGGCACAGAGAAATACCTGGAAAATATAGCTCTTATTACCATTGCTAACAATGACACACCAGCTTTAAAATCAACCCACTTGAATAAGCAGAACCAGGGTACTCCTGCATGGAGGCCAATTAAAACAGCTGAGTCATCACTATCTTTTCAATAACTGCCACTGGAGCCACGACACCAGGGCTTGTGTGTTTCTAATCGTATTCAGTGAGATCTCAGAATAGTTCTCTCAAGTCCACAGACCCCTCCGCCCCCCCCCACAAGTAAATAAAACACATCTTGTGACAACCTCACTCTTCTTTGCAGAGGGAAGGCTAGGATGTAGAACCCTGCCCATGTGTGAGACCCACAAACTCAGAGATGAGCAATGGGTGGCCCTGGGGGAAAAACACCGAACACTCTTTTAATTGCTAAAAGACGAAGTGCAAGACTGCCCTCCTCTTGAAAGCCTCTGTGTGCAGGTGTGTGTGTTTCTCTGTGTGTCCTCTTCCCTGTAGCCCCATCTCTCTGAGGAGCTTCCAATGGTGCAGAAGTCATTGACCCACAAGGCACAACCTCACTGCACCAAAGAAGCTAAGAGTGCAGCCGGCATGGCAGAATACTCCAAAATGTCATGCTGCCATGCGACCTGTGAGTTGTCATACTGTAAATGACCCATGGGATGGACTCTATGCTTTTTTCTGTTCTTCGAGATAGTGTCATACACCTACCAAGAGTGATGGTTATTAGAGGCACTGAGGCAAGCCCCTGCTGAGGGCCGGGACTGCTGTGCCCGCTGGAGCCCCAGTCTGCCCCTCCACCTCCAGCCCCGTGAGGACTCGCTGTTGCAGGAAGGGCCCACACAGCATGGGCAGGTCTTCCCTCCGGCCCCAGGCTCTCAGGCTTGACGACCTCCCCTGGTTCTTCCCTCCCTCTCTTCCTTCTCAAGGTTTCTCTCAAGGTTTAGATTCCTGTTTTCTTTCCTACAGTCAAAAGCTCTTCGGCATGAGATTAAATTTTCTGCAACAGGTATCATCCACATAATGGATTCAACACATGAAAAGTTTTGCTGTCTTTATGTAAAAGAACACAGAGGCGGGTGATCCAGTGCTGGGATAGTGTCTCCATTAACTTGTCAGAGACCCAGGGTCATCTCAGTTCATCATTTTGCCATCCCCTGCATGTGGCCCTGGGCACCATGGTCCAGGATGAAGCTAGGGCTCCTGCCAAAATATTCTCCTTCCAGGCAGAAATATGGAAGAAGGGAAGAAGGAGGACATGCCCTCTCTTCCTTAAGGTGGCTTTCTGGAAATCCCACATAACACTTCTGCTTCATCTGATTGAAAAGAACATGGTAGGAAGGCTAACTTAGCTATAAGACTGGGAAATGTAGTCTCTTATCTGACATTGCCATTCAGATCTGACATTGCCATTCAGATAAGAGACTACATTTCCCAGTCTTACAGCTAAGTTAGCCTTCCTACCATGTTCTTTTCAATCAGATGAAGGTAACTGGTAACTTCAAGATTTTGTTACTAAAGGAGGAGGTAGGGAGATGTTTAGTGGAAGGCAACTAGTAGCATCTACATATGTAAATTTTTTATTTTGGCCAGCAGAGGGAAGGTGGCACAGATGTCTCCATTGCCCCCTCACTGCATTTCCAGTCCCTATACCTGAGCCCTTCTCGTAGCTTCTAATATTATTCCCTTGTATTCTGGCATCTGTTGTGCTTTTTTCTACCTGTATAATTAATTGTCCCTTTGCAGGTAATATGTCTTTTACCTCTGGTTGCTTTTAAGCTTTTCTCTTTGTCTTTGACATTCTACAATTTTACCTTTAAGTCTTGAATCACTTTTATTATTTTGCCTGGAACTTGCTATACTTTCTCAGTCTGAAGATGAAAGTACTTTTTCAGTTTTGGAAAATTCCCAGCCATTATCCCTTCAAACATTACTTTTTTTTCATTCTTGCTATTTTCACCTTCTATAACTCCTATTAGACATATATGGGTTCTTCTCATTGTTACCCATAACTTAGCTGCTGTTTTATGTTTTCCTTTTCTTTTTCTCTCTATGCTATATTCTGGGCTATTTCTTCAGCTGTCTTCTAAATCACGAATTCTCTCTTCAGTTCCTAATCTATAATTTGAATATTCCGCCTCCTGGGTTCAAGCAATTCTCCTGCCTCAGCCTCCCTAGTAGCTGGGCCTACAGGCACATGTCACCATGCCTGGCTAATTTTTGTATTTTTAGTAGAGATGCAATTTTGCCATATTGGCCAGGCTGGTCTGAAAATCTTGACCTCAGGTGATCTACCCACCTTGGCCTCCCAAAGTGCTCAGATTACAGGCATGAGCCACTGCATCTGGCCCTATATTTTGAACTTTTAATTATAATAGCAATTAATATTTTTCTATAAGTCTAGGATAGCTCTTTTTTTGGCAGAGTATTTAGATCTGTCACGGTGATTTCTTATTGCTTTAAATATTTTATTTTGCTATTTTTTTCTTTCTCAACTTTTTCGAATTAGGGGTACATAGGCAGGTATGTCACAAAAGTATGTTGTATGATTCTGGGGTTTAAAGTATGACTGAATTTGTCACCTTGGAAGTGAGCATAGTACCCAACAGGTGGTTTTTCACCTTGCACACTGCCACTCTCCACCCCGTAGTCCCCATGTCTTCTGTTCTCATATAGATATGGAGAGAGAGAGACAGAGAGAGAGAGAGAGAGAGAGAGAGAGAGAGAGAGAGAGAGTTCTCACTTTGTCACCCACGCTAGAGCGCAGTGGTGTGATCTTGGCTCATAGCAACCTCAACCTCCTGGGCTCAAGTGATCCTCCCACTTCAGCCCCTTGAGTAGCTGGTACTACAGGCACATGCCACCACGCAAAGCTACTTTTAATATCTTTTGTAGGGACCTGGTTTCACCATGTTTCCCAGGCTGGTCTCAAATATTGTTCCCATCTTTGTGTTCACATGTACCCAATGCTTAGCTCCCACTTATAAGTGAGAATATGTGATATTTGGTTTTCTGTTTCTGCATTAGTTCACTTAGGATAACAACCTCTGGCTGCATCCATGTTGTTGCAAATGACAGGCTCTCTCTCTTTTATTTTTTGAGACTGAGTCTCATTCTGTCACCAGGCTGGAGTGCAGTGGTGTGCTCTTGGCTCACTGTAACCTCTACTTCCTGGCTTCAAGTGATTCTCTTGCCTCAGCCTCCCAAATAGCTGGGACTACAGGTGCGTGCCACCACACCCAGCTAATTTTTGTATTTTTAGTAGAGAATGAGTTTCACCACGTTGGGCAGGATGGTCTCGATCTCCTGACCTCATGATTTGCCCACCTCGACCTCCCAAAAATTGGGATTACAGGCGTGAGCCACTGTACCCTGACATCTTTTTCATGGCTGCATAGTATTCCATGGTGTGTATGTACCACATTTTCCTTATCCAATCCAGGTATTAATGGGCACCTGGGTTGATTCCATGTTTTTGCTATTGTGAATAGCTTATTGCTTTTAAACACTCTTTAAAATGTTATATTTTAATCAAAGATACATAAGTCCATAATTTACAGTCCAATAATTATTTAAGGTTTCTAAGTGAAAAACAGCAGATCTGTCCCCTTCTTCCCATTTGTCTCCCCTTCCAGCCCCTTAGCTGGTTATTTTGGAATCTACCTTAAAATATCCTACTTCTTGTTTTTGTGCATTTGGCATCTATTAACTTCCCAGTATGAAGATGAGAATTTAGCTCTCTTTTACACACTTCCCCTTCCCCCTCTACAAATAAATACCCTCCTGCTCCCCCACCCCTTCGATAAAGATAGATAGCATTTTGGTTAGGTCCCTGTTCATGTAATTGGGCCTTATAAATGCCATTCACAGCCAAGCCAGGAAATGCACTGTGAAAAGTTCTTTTCTTCAACAGCTTTTTTTCTCTCCTACTTAATTTTTGGTGACGAACAAATAACCCCTCTACAGAGGAGGAAGCAAAGGTCTGCATGTGGGCTGGAGCCAGACTGCACCCCAGTCTGAGGGGGCATATGAGGGGTCCCTTCCACATCCCCCAAAGGGGCCCCAGGCGCTCCTCTTGCCCTCCTCTAGAGTTTGGCAGGAGAGTATGTGGGGCACTACTTCTCAGATGGGAACAACTTGGAGTGAAAATGAGGGAGGGTTGAATAGAAAATGAGGGATGGACCTGGGTGAGGTGGGGGTGGGACAACCAGAGTCATACAATTTGGATCAACACTTTCTAGACGTTTTTCTTAAAAAGTTGCCACCTGACAGCGTTACAGCACAGGCCACAAGGCTAAAGACGAAAGTAACTGTACACAAGCACACACGCACAGTTGCCATCGAAGTAACAACCTCAGAAGCAGGAAGGAGGCATGCTGTCTGCAGGGCTTTGTTCACCACGGGCCTCTGGGTTCCACCGGTACTTCCCAGAGGCCAGTTCTTTGAGCAGCGGCAGGAGCCCTGAGTGTGCCGGACAGCACTCTGGACATTCTGGACAGTGCCCATCCTGCTTGGCTCTTCCCTGCTGAGGACAGGCAGGCCGGAGCTACTGAGACTGGGGCAGAGGCCAAGGGGTGGGCTTTTGAAAACAGGCCCCTGCAGTTATTCTGGACTGGCAGCAGGCTCAGGAGCTACAATTGGTCTTGGTTCTGCTCCTGCTGTATGGCCTCAGAAAGGTCACTTCTCTCAGAACCTTAGCCTGCACATCTGTAAAATGACCCCTATTATGCAGGACTAATTATAAAGATGGAGAGATAGCAGCCAAAAAGAAAAAGGAAAAAAAAAGCACAGGGAGTTGATGATGCTATGGGCTAGCGGGGAAGCCCTTAAAACCCTTACCAGGGTGGGAAGAGACAAGGAGCTAGAGTGACACGCACAGGAGCCAGCCCCATTTCGCCCTGCAGCAGAGGAGAGCACAGTCCCTATTGCTGAAATGAGAATGTGATCAGCTGTTTCTAAAAGGGGTTCCAGGAGTGTTTTCAAAGATGGCTGGAGATGACCAGGTAGGCCTGTTAGTTCCCCGAGCTCAGCCCTCGAGGTTGAGTGTGCACTGACGTTCTGACATGCAGAGGACATTCTGGAGAGCCTTGGTGGCCCAGGCCCAGGTCTCATTGAGAAAGTAAACTGAATCCACACCCAGCAGTAACTGGCAGTTCCTTTTACTTCCTCAATGAGACCATGTAAGCTCCTTGTGAACAGAGCTTGAACTCATCCCTCCTGTGGCCCCAGAGAGTAGGCAAAGAGCTGGGCACTGGGCAGGGAATCCATGAGACCAGCCCATAGATACTGGTATAACTAAGGGCACAGCACCAGCCCTCTAGCTGATGGCCTTGAGACAATCTTATAATTCAAAGGCCACAGCTGTGCCCATGCACATCTCATGTCACCCACATCACACCTGCAGCCCCCGGAGCACCATCTTTCCACCAAAGAGTGAGATTGATGGCACCCTAGTGGTGGCAGTAGTGGACATGCATGTGTGGGACGAGGAATGTCACTGCCATGCTGGCCTGGGCCTATGCCTGCTCCATGCCTGCTGCCTCCTGTCGTGCTGATGGTGGGCTCTGCCTACTGCTGATTGAACCCAGGAAGCCCCACTGTGAGCAGTGGTCTCTGGCTATGGTTGATGCTGAGCTCCTAAGGGCAGATTTTATCAGTCCTAAGCAGTTGTTGGTATGTAGTTTGCAAGTTAAAAGAGGTGCAGCATCCTGACGGGGGCTACTGGAATTGTAGAACACATACGCATAGGTGCCAGTGGCCTGTGCTTGGTGTCTGTGCAGCCTGCGGAGGGAGGCCGTGCTCTGGACACCTGGGCGCTCTCCTCGGCTATTCGCAGATGGCTTCCCAAGTTTTGAAAACAAGTAACACTTAGCATGAAGCTAAAGACTGAATCTTTCTTTGGATTCAGAAGACACGCCACACTCTAGCAGAAACTTAGGACCAACATTAACAATGTCTAGTTTTGTTATAAAGAAAGTGGGAAATAAATCTTCCAGTTATTTAGGGTTTAATGGCCAAGAAGGGGTTTCTAATCCTTTACTTCAGACTCAGAATTTCATTTCTGTGCTGATCCATGCTTCCCTTCACATTCTTGAGAAACTCCTTGAAACCAACACCCATTGCTGTGCCCTGGTCCCACGGGAAGATCCACTGGGAACTGTCTGACTCTCAGTGAGGACCGATGTCCAGGCCTCTCGGGCAATCCTCGCATGCCTGGCGTTTTATCTTTTAAGAGGAAGAGGCTCGAGGCTTCTTACAGAGGCATGGGGGCCTGGGTCCCAGGGGCCCTTCTGGGTTCTGGAGGCCTGTTATAACTGCTACCCAAATCTCTCCCAAAGCCAAGGGCTAAGGAGGCTGTGCTCTAAGACGTCCTGATGGTTAAAAGCATAGCCTTACAAAGCAGACAGCTATGCACACTACAAAACAATTCTCATTCGCTGTAAATTCAATCACAAACACATACTGTGTGCCAAGCCCCGGGGACACCACTGTCATCACCAGCCATCATCCCTTCATTCATGGGCTCATGGCTTGTGGGTGCCAGGACAAATTTGGGCATGCCCAGGTATGCCCAAATATCCACTGACCCCTACCTGGGTATGCCACTGACCCTGGATTTAGAGAGGAAGTCTGGGAGGGCCTCCAGGAGGAGGTACTGGGAGGGTGCATTTGAGAGGAAGAAGTATGTCATGGAGAGCTTTGATGGCCAGGGCCAGGTTCCAGACCCGCAGTCCAGCCACCTCCCCTGGGGAGAGGCCAGGCCAGGAATAGGTGGAGGCCTCCGCAGCATATTTCAGGAAACCTCTCAACTCTCTTTAGGTGGGAATGGTTACCAGAGAGGCCCAGGCACTAGTTGATGAGAAGTGGTAGTGGCAAGTGAGTAGAAACCAGTTGGTAAGTGTCACCTGCAGGAATGCCACAAGACTAGAAACTTAGAGGGAAAAAGGCATGAAGGACCCACCTTTGTGGTGTGAGGCATGGCTGCCTCCTGGCCTGCCTTGCAGGGATCCCCCAGGCCCGGGCAGTCTTCTTGGCAGAGGACCCCTCACAGCTTCCTGCAGGACTTTTATGGGAACAACGCTGGGCAAGCAAACGAGGCCCTCGGCCACATCACACAGCCCCTTCCCTGCCCATCAGAAAGAACAAGTGCTGGAGGCTGAGCTGGTAAAGGGCCATGCCACCCCCTTTTCCATTCCAGGCTGGTTTTACAGTCCACAGCTAAAGGCTGCAGTTACTCTGGAGTCTGAGAAGTCCATTGGGCACAAGTGTGGAGCTGGGGTGGACTGGGAAGCCCTGGACAGCCCTTGGGCAGGGACCCATAGCCTGCTGGTCAGTGTGGCCAGATCAGATCTCTGGCAAGTGGGAGAGGAAAGACAGCGTATGTGAGATTTGGTGCGATTTGCCTCGGCAGGCCTCGGAAGAGCAACTCTGATCCTTTGGCAGCGTCTCAGCCCTCCTCCCGTTTGTGCCATCCCCGTGCCCTGCCCTGCCCCTAGTAGAACTCCCTGTTTGCCTGTCTGTCTCCTCCTCTAGGCTAGGAGCACCTCCTCCACTTTCTTCCCTCCGTTCTGCCCCCTAGGCAGAAGTGGAGACCTTCTCTCTGGCTGCATCTTCAGTCTGGCTCACAGGAGAGGCTGATAAATATTCATACAAACAACAAACTAGCAGTAAGTAAAAAAGGCACAGGGGTTGGGAGCCAGGGAACCGATATCTAGTTGTGTTTAGCCTATCAATGTCTGTTGACAGTTTAGAAGGGGCCAATTTCAGCTAAGGCTTAAAGCTCTGACATCATCCCTGGTTAAGCAAAATGGAATTCTTCTCAAGTAACGTGATTATGAGAATGGACATTGCCTCCAACCCTGCAGGGCCCTTTCATTGCCTCATCGGCTTCTGCAGCCTCTGCAAACCCAGGTTTCTTGCCTGCCTCATTTCTTAAGACTTACTGCTTCTGGCCTCTCTCCCTAGCACCGCCCACACCCCCCAAAATGAGGCCAAAGCAGTTGACTTGGGCATGCAGACACCCACACTGAGGTCCCCAAAGGAGAAGTGTGCTAGGGCCACTAAACACCTGGGGCTTCTGGAGGACTCTGCCACCTCCAGCTTCTCAGTCCACTCCTGCTCTGGCTGAGTGTGGGCAGAGGCAGCACAGTTAGCGCTGGCACCCACTCGGGAGGACGTCGGCTCAGGCTGGGCATAGAGGCATAGAGCTCCTGCCCTGCTAGCCAGTCTGCGGTCAGCTCAGCCTGGCCAAGTGTGCGGCGGACCCAGGGCCACCGGCCGTCTGCTCAGCTGGTCCTCGCCTGCTGCAGGACGCCTCCTGGTCTGATGCCTCTCAGCGTAGCATCCTCAGATCTCCTCTAGCTCTGACTCCCATTCACACAGAAGGACCCGTGTGATAACATGGAGCCCTCTTGGATAATCCAGGGTAAGCTCCTCCGGCTCTAGATCCTTAACTTACACGGCAAAGTCCCTGTGCCATGGAAGGGGACATACTCACGGTTTCAGGGAATTAGCTAAAGCTACTTCCAGGGAGGGAGAGGTGGCATCCTGACTAACACACTGGTGGATTCAGCCCATCAGCTCCCAGCATCAACCTGGGAAGGCTGATTAGAGGAATGACAGCCTTCCATGTTGTTCTCCCAGTGAATTGAGCAGCAGGGATGGGACTCTGAGAGAAAGCCAGCCCCCAGCAGGGAGGGCGAGGGGGCCTGGGCTGGCTGTGCTGAGGGCTGACCTCCCCAGGCCTTGGAGCCCGTGCTGCCGACACCTTGCATTCACTTGTGCAATGGTGCCCATCCCAGACAGGGTTCCATTTCTTCTCGGGGTGTGAATTGTTCTGCTTCTCTTCTCTGAGGTAAAGTGTGCAGTGGGGTTGACAGATTTGCAAACATTTTAAGGCCTTTTTCCACATGAAGAATTTTCCTGGGAAAATTCGTTTAATTTTTTTTTTTCTTTTTTGAGACTCGGCCTCACTCTGTTACCCAGGCTGGAGGGCAATGGCGTGATCTTGGCTCACTGCAACGTCTACCTTCTGGATTCAAGTGATTCTTGTGTCTCAGCCTCCCAAGTAGCTGGCATTACGGGCCCCTGCCACCACTCCCAGCTGACTTTTGTATTTTTAGTAGAGACGAGGTTTCACCATGTTGCCCAGGCTGGTCTCGAACTCCTAACTTCAAGTGATCCATCTGCCTTGGCCTCCCAATTCTTTTAAATAAAATGCTTCTTCCCAATTGCAAAATAGCACATAATATAAAGGAAAGAACTAAAAAGGAAATAAGTCTCTGATGATCCCAATAGGCAGAGTGAGGATTCAGGTATGGTTACCCATGTGGAAATTCTCGCAAGGTGGGGTCTTTCTGTACACCCTAACTTTTTTGCTCTTCACCTGTTGGCATTTTCTTTTGCCATGGGTCACTGTTCCAGCTACAGCATAAAGTGTAGCAATGCATAGGATTTGGTCCTTCCCTTCGCCTACAGACGACTTAATCTTTGGTGGCCATTCTGTGTGCCTTTCTCACTAATGTTAGTAATGAGACCTACGTCTTTTTGTATCACTGTGAAAGTTTCCTTGGGATGGGTTCCTGGCAGCAGGGAAGCTGGGTCAAAAGGTGCACAGAAAACTCCAAGAAGGCAGGGACTGTATCTATTATTCTCCTGGTTTATCCATAGTGTGGATATTTGAAGACTGATGAATAAAGGTGATGCATTTCAAAAATAATCAGCTGAGGAAAAGAGGCCAGACACAAAAGAGTACATACTGTATGATTATGCTTACAAGAAATTTTACAATAGGCAAACGAATCTACCATAACAGAAATCAGATCAGCAATGGCCCTTGGCGGGGCAGTGGTGGGGGACCGACTGGAAAAGCACCAGGGGGAAGCTTCTGGGGTGACAGCAATGTTCTGTATCTTCATTGGCGTAGTAGTTACATGGGTGTGATGCCTTTGTCAAAACTCAACTGAATTTAGCCACTTACTGTTAGCAGTAATATTAGTGTCTTGCTTCTTACAGATTTAGAGTACACTTGAGTTAATGAAAGGTCTCCCCCTCATCTGCCCCACCTCCATTCAGCTTTTAAAAGCGTTTCCTTTACTTTTCTTTGGCTTAACTGAAACTCTTCTCTGAGCCCCTTTTCCTCCCTGTTCTGCTGCTGGTCATGGCCTCAGTTATTCCTCACAGGAGCTTTCCTGGGGAGCCAAGGAGGCCAGGGTAGGCGTGGAAAGGCCTCTCCCTGAGTCCCCATGCTGCTGAGATTGTCCCAGCAGACTGGGGAGCTGGCATTCTGAGCTCCAGCCTGGCCCAAGGCCCCTAAGCTCTGCTTTCCAAACCCTAGAAGTGGGTTCCAAGAGAACAGACTTCCTGAAATGCTGTCCAGGAATTGAACAGCCCTAACAGTGGACCCTCGGCGTGGCTTCCCTTTCCTGCAGGGCCGGGGCCTTCATGGGAACACACCCTGTCCCTCTTCTCTTTATCCCCAGTCAGGTACCTATATGGTACCCTCAAAGTACAGTCTTCTCAATATTTTCTCAAAATAGGAAGGAGAAATTCTGGCGATTTTCCTCCCACCAGCACCTAGCTGTCCCTTGACCTTTTAAAGCCCATTTTATGATGAGAAAGAAAGAACCCACTGTTTAATTCAAAGCTGGCTCTAAGATCTGACCTTAACTCATGAAAATGTGTTTTGGTCCAATGATCATTTTGCAGAATCTAAGTCAGAATATATTCTTGCTTCAAATCTCAAGTTAAAAAACATAAACATTACTCTAGTGTCTCTTAGAGTTTGTTTTTCAAGCAATAATTTTTTTTTTTTTTTTTTTGCAACAAGTCAGCTTTCATTATCTGTGAACAATCTTTAAATTTACTAAGTTTGATAGGCTGGAAAAGGAACCTAGACAAAGCAATAAAATCTCAATAGCAAAGTTCCTATTGATGTGATTACAGTTTTAAAGAAACAAGAGATGACATATTTAAAAAGTAAACTTCTTTTTACATCGTCCAATTATGCTCAGTAAAAATAAAAATAAGCTCATAGAAGGGCTATGTTTTCAACATTTCAACATCCACTTTAATTTCAGGCAGTTAAGAGCAGCAATGCATTACCCTTCAAAAATAATAAATAAAGTTCCAGAGTAATTGAAAAGCCTCTTCATCTCTTCTGAGATGGCAAGTCCCATTCTCTCTCATGTTTCCCAATTATCACCGTGAGTGATACTCCCTAATGCAGGGAGCTTAATTGCCATCTTACCGCGTGTTGCATTTATCGTGTGTTCCTAAAGCAAAATTTGGGAAATTAAATCTTTGAGAATAAAACTGTTCAATCACAATAACAGTTTTATTCTCAAAGACTTTTTTTCTTTGAATAACACAATTGTGTAGAACTTTTTTTCTCTCTCCTTGGAGTTTATAAACCTCGAAATTCTGCTCTGAGCAAGAAACCAATTTTAGAAATGAGTTAAATGACCCAGAGTCAGAAGAACCTCAGATTAACTTTTTCTGAGCCCTTGCAGCTGAGAACTAGTCTGAAACATGATTCCTGACCTCTTCTCGCTCTAATAAACTTTCCAAGGAGGGGACGCATTCCGATCCTGCAGTGCTGGCTTCTTTCCAGAGCTCTCTAATGACTTGGTATTGTCTCTGGATGAAAACCATCCTGGGAGTGGGAAACCCTTCCCTCTGCCCCTTTGTATGTCATCTCGAGATTTCGCGGTTGACCGCGATAACCCTTTATAGTTATTTACTATCTAACTGAGAAGCACCTTTCTGTCACCTGCAGTTTCTGCTAAGGCAGCAGCAGGCCTTCTCAGTGGGCCTTTGCTCCACCCGAGCTCCAGTCTTTCCTCTTTCCCAGCTGCCATCTTTTGTCTCCACAAAGCCCATTTCACCCTTATCTGCCCGAGGATCTCAGGGCTCCCTGCAGCATCAGATCAGTACAGCTTGGCCAAAACTCATAGGTACCTCTTTCAGGGTCTCCTGCTCTTGCTTCTAAACGTCCCTTCTTACCCCAAATATTTCCCTAAAAATTTTGAGGCTGGGAATGTACACCCATGAGGAAACCCAAAGGAGGTGTCAGATGCCTTCTAGTCCTGACAAGTTTCTCCCTCTAAGACGATGGTTCTAAATCGGGCAGAACTGCCTCGTAGTGTTTTTTTTTGGAAATCACTGGGGCATTTTCAGCAGTCACAATGATTGAGGTGGGGTATTGAGTGGACAAGGACCAGGGATACCAGACATTTTGCATTGTATAAGACAGTCCTTCACAACAATACATTGTCATGTGTCCCCATTTTTTCAATATTCCATTGGATATTCATGTAGGTGAAAACATATTTATAATCATTTGAGCCTACAATCTAACTCTAGTTATCCACGAATACAAAGTGTTTTGCACATGGCTTCATATACTTGGAATTTCTCTGGGAAAAAACTACAAAAACCAAGGGAAGAGTATACATTATTTTGTTCAGAACTTTATCAAAAGTTGTTCCTCATTACTTTGTTGCCAATGGCAACACAGCATTGTGGTATATGAGTTGTTAATTCCATAGACCTGTATCAGTTGCATTTGTAGAGGCTGCCTTCATGCCAGCATCTGGCTACACCATTATGAATTCCATTGTGGTCTTGAATATTGAAATATGTAATATTTTACTACAGATTACTTTGTATTTCTCAGTTATATTTTAATTAGGACATCATATTGTGAAATTATGTGTGGAAGTGGATTATATTGCCTATGATTTTTGTTTCAGGGCAATACCTGGGGTGTTATTAAATATTTGTTCTAAAAAGTAGGCACTGGATCTGAAAGCGCTCAGAACCAGTGTGTGAAGATTTGGCAGTGGAACCCAGTCACTCCTCCCAAAAGAGGGCAGGAGGAGCCTTTGTTCTCTTGCTTGTGTGTGTTGATTAGTTTTCACTCACCCAGCATGTAGCCTGAGCACCTTCTTGGTGCATCTGAGGGCTCCCTGTCTATGCATTCAGGATTTCTCTGATAGTTCTGGGGGCTGAGGCCTCTGGGCCTGCTGTGTGCCTGTGTACATGGAAGGCAGCCCTTGCCCAGGGAGACTGGAAAATGCTGCCCCCTCCAGAGTGGACAAACGAACACAAGGGGGAGGCTGAGCACAGGTGATGCATCCAGGGCTGGCCCCTGCTCTCCGGAACCTCTTCTCATAGTCTCAGCAGCTGTTTCTAGACCCTAGTTAATTTCTGTTTTAAAAGCGTCATCTCATACTTTTATTTTAACTTCATCAATTACTATGATTTTAACCTATCTCCTTTTTAAATCATTAATTTTCAGATTCATTCTTTTTTCTTTCTTTTCTATTTTATCTTAAGTGTAATATCTGAGATTTAAATTCCAGTCTTCTAATTCCTCATCTCCTGTCTCCTATAGCTGTCAGTCTTTTAAACCTCTTATTTTAAACCTCTTCTGTTTTATTGATTTCTCTCTCTTCTAACTTATTCCTGTTTTACCTCCATGTGGGGTTTTATGTCTGCTATATCATTCTTAAAGAAAAATAATTACCCTTCTTTATTCTTTTCTCTTTCTGAACAATCTCCATGCTTCACAGGGGAAAAAAAAACATACAAACAAAAGCAGGTGTACACATTACCTCACAGATAAGCATGTGGTGGGGACAGCAGCGACAGGTCCCAAGTGCCCACAGAAGCTGCCTACATTTCCATGACGGGGCGTTCCAGGAGGCCCCCAGCTCTAGCACTGCTTTTCCTTTAAGGGATATTAGGGGAGTCATTTACTGTAGTCCCCTCAATCCTTGTTTTCCTCCAGGAACTCTGGAAATTCCCACCCTTAATGACTCTTCTTCTTCCACTTGCCACAACCACGCCTTCCCCCAAACTTGGCCACTAACAGGAGGATCTTCCCTGACCACCACAGTCCGCAGTATTCTGCCCAGCCCTGAATTTGAATGGCTGGCTGCAATGTAGGTCTAACTACATGAAGTGCCTTTTCATTTCTCTTTCCTTGCTCTTGCCTTTACAATAACATTCTGCATCCAGGTGGGAGGCCAACAAGGCAGCTCCTGAACCTCCAGCTAGTATACTTAGCGATACCACCAGGATGAAACCCGGGCTGAGGGCATCTCAGAGCTGCGGGGCCATGGACCACAGGGAACAAACTCCTGCCTACTGCCTTGGTCAAGCTGCAATTTCACATCCCAAGGTTTGCCTAAAATGAGGGCTGCCCACACCCTGCCCAGGGAGGGGCAGCTTTGCACAGGCCTTCTCACCACTGAGCTGGCGTCACACTGAGCTAACTCTAGTGTTCTCATATCTGGGTTAATTCATAGAGGGTGGCTCAGAGGGCACTGAATTAACACTTGCCACTTTGCAATAACTCACCAGCCTTCCCATGGATGCTTTAGGCCACCTCTGGGCCCTGAATGTGCTATTGGGGACAGATCTTTGAATAACTCCCTTCTCACCAAACAGGGCAGCCTGGCTAAGGCAGGACACGCCTGACATTCCAGCATCAGCAGGCGACCGACAACTCAGAAATGTGGAAGCAAGAGTGACCACGGGGTCAACGGTTTCCAGCACTGCTCGGCAAGAACACGTTCAAAGCGCATCTTGAGCTAGGCTCTGTTTCTGAAAGTCCAAGTCCCCAGGCTGCTTGTAACAACTAGAGCCTGGTTCTGCTGGAGGTGTGGGGTGGTGGTGGTGGTCACAAGGGAAGCCTGCTGCCTCAAGGCCTGAAAATTCAGAGGGAACCCTGAGTGTACTTCCAGTGGGCACCCGACCTCCTGACCCGTGGCAGCAGGCTACCACAAAGGAGGAACTGGCAGGGGCCGCCCTGTGCCAGGAGCCTCTCACACCTGCTGAGCCCCAATTCAAGGTCCTATGATGAAGACTCTCTGCTCCTCCCACAGGAATCATCCCTCCCAATACACATTAGCAAGCAGTGTTTGGGAAATTGTGCAGTTATGAGGCAGGCGCCTAAATGAACCCTGAAGGAGATGGTACATTTTTTAAGCCACTTAATTGAATCTGTGGCAGTAAATCTTTGAGTCTTCTCTTAGCATTTAGAATTTCAATTTACTCTATGGATTTTTTGTGCTCAACCCCCAGTGAAAATGAACATTTGTGCTGAAAAGCTTTTAATCAACCGTTCTCAAAATGTCAGTCCCCCTTATCTCCAAAGCCCACTGAAATCTTTGTGCCTGTGGTTTAAAAAAATACATTCTGTGTATGCCGTTTCTCCCTTTCAGTTTCCAGCATTCTTTATCATGGCTTAATCAGAATCATTTTTGATGTTCATCCCTCTCTTAATCTCCTTAGATTTCTTTTTAAGGTGAGCTTTCCACTTCAATCCGGCTTCGCTGATCTATTAAGATTCTCTGTGGCCGCTGCCTCATAGATGAAGACATGCTTCTGTGGAAAGCCCTCAGAAAGCCCTCTGTTTCAGCACACAGAAGGTTAATTGCCCAGTCTTTAATTAAATCAGTCATTTTTCTTTAATGTTGTTTATGGAACTCTGTAGTAAATTAAGCCATAAACCTGTCCTCCTTTTATGAGGAGTTTGAGTTTTGAGTGTTCTTGCTCACCATCAAACTCAAAAAGGCTGCTCATGGCAAAAGCTAATTTCTAAAATAATAATAATAATAATAATAATAATAATAATAATAATAATAATGATAAACCTTAATGGAAAAAGAACGCAAGATATCTTGAAAGAGAGTGAATTTTAGGGATTTTAATGGCAAATGTTTTATTTGGGGAAAGGTACTTTTTTACACTTTTCTGGTAAAATGGAAACCATCTCCAGCCAAGATGAGCTGGTGGGACCACCCAGGCAGGTCCAGGTGGGACCTCTCTCCTTAGGAGCCTTTCAAATGTGGCTGTCATTTGAGCGGCCACCAGGGGGCAGCATGCTCCCCACCTGCTGGTTTGCTAATCAGCACCCCCGCTGCCCTGACCCCCAGCATGGGGGCAAGATGCTCTCCTATCGATTTCTCCCTGGCCCTCTGGTTTCCCATGAGCCTAATCAGCGGTGCAGTCTTCAGTCCTTGCTCCTTGATTTGCCAAGAGAATGAGTTATCTGAGCTGACGCTCCCTGTGATTTGTAGGTTGGAGAACTCAGCCGTACTGCTGTGACCTTTTCAATATTCTGTTATTAGATGGGCTGGCCATTTCAACTTCCTCCTGAACAAAGTATCTTCAACATGTGCTGAAGAGGGAGAATGGCCAGTTAATCAGAACACCGAATGCTGAAAAGGTCGGACCAGGGCTGCGGGTATTAACATTCACCATTTGCGTCAGCCTCCTGCAGCCTGCGAGCCTCTCAGCTGGCAGGGGCGGGTGGTACTGGACAAAGGGATTAGGGTGAGCCCTCAGCTCTCCTTCCACCCCTTGCAGACAGGGACTGCTCCTCCCAGTATTACCCTCATCTAATGGGCAACCCAGACTCCTGACCGTCGCCCACCATGCCCCACTGCCTAGGCTTCTGGCTCCTTCTCCAACATCATCTCCCATCACCCTCTCACTTCTGATGCTCCAACCACGGTGGCCTTTGTGTGCCACCTTGAACGTGCCAAGCTCCTTTCAGACTCAGGACCTTTGTACTTGCTGAGCCTTGGCTGGGGTCTCTTTTTCCCTTGATTTTTGCATGGCTGCCTCCATCTCAAAATGCAGCTCTCAACTCAAATGTCATCGCACAGAGGACTTCCGAGGATACCCTAGCCATGGAAACCACGCACTGAAACATCTCCCTCACTGCTTTTCCTTATGCTCTTTTCCACCTGTCACCCTTGTCTGTCCATGTGTTTATTCTCTGTCTCACTCCATTCAAATGTGAGCAGCTTGAGGGCAAGGATGCCGTCTGACACGGTCGCTGCTGTATCGCTGAAACTCGACACAGTACATGTCCACAGCAGCTCTGCAATCCATGTTTACTGACAGAGGGAAGCTCACATGTAATTTATTTTCAAAAAATCCGTAACTCTGACTCTTCCCTGGTTGCTTGAAAACTTTCTTCTGCTGCTTCCCCATGTCCCTTTCTTCACTTTCTTCTTGGAGGACCCATAGCACACCCTCTGGTGACCCAAGAAGCCAGGTGAAAGCCAGTACTCAGAATTTGAACTCACTGCAGCTATTCAGCCCAAGGAACATCCACGGACTAATTCAAGACAAAAGTGTCTTACACAAGCACAAGGCAGTATCCTAATTTATAGTGATAGGACCATTTTCAAGACTTCAATTTTAAACCAATTCAAAACTCCAATTTAAAATACTAGTAGCTTGAAAAGGCCAGAAAAGTTCCGACAATTCCTTTGCTTAATTTTTTGGTGCAGAGCATTCTAACACTGTTCAATGATATATTTAAATGTTAGAGTATTTTAAATGAATATTTAAATGTATTGAAATGTTGAAGCCGAACAGCAGCAGGATGAGAAGGCACTACCCCCTGCCATTCAGGGTCCTCCCCTTGAAGGCCTCTCCTGGGGGTGCTGTGCTTGCTGATCGAGGGGAAGACTTCAGTAGAACACAGCTGTTCTTCTCTCCTGGAAGAGCTCAGCTCAGGGGTAGCAAAGGATGAGACACAGCCAACTAATCTGCTTAGACAGCAATGAGAAGAGTGAACACCAAGATGTCCATAAGCCCTACGGGGAATAAAGACTCAAGTCAGCCGGCAATCCCTGTTCCCAAGGCCTGAGATTCTTGCTTATATCCCCACAAAGTGGAACAAGCCTGGTTTTCAGCACCACACAAAAATGTGTGAGGTTGGATGTGTTGTCTCTGAAACAATGTGGAAGATTTCAGTCCAGAATGTCTCTCTTCAGCCCCAAGGTAAACAAGGAAACAGCCATATGGCAATGCTTTATTCTCAGAAGTTTTCTAGGAATCTCACCAAAGCATCCCAGAAGGGCCTGCGTTTTAAACTCCTTTCTAATTAGACCCTGGGTTTTCAGGACGGCAACATGGGGAGGCTTCCCCGCCACGGCATGTGACACATTTCTGGGAGTGCTTTCGCTCCAGCCCTCAGTCTGCAGCAGCAGAACAGTTTGAACAGCTGCAGTCTGGCCACACTCTCTCTCCCTGGCTCTCTCGCACCTCGAGGATGAAAGATGTTAAGAAGTGCAAGGAAGTGGGTCTCTCTGCCACTGTGGGGTTTCTGTAGTAGGCCACATCAGGAGTTGGAATCAAAGATCAGGAGAGTGGAAAAGGAAATGAAAGCTAATGGTTTTAAAGAGCCTGCCAGCTATGATCCTTGGGAGAGAACAAATCAAACGCAATTCCACAGGTGACACGGGATGTACCTGAATAGAAACTTAACGCAGTTTCACATTTCACTTGGCTGGTTGGCTGGAACTTTGTTCTCCATGTTGTGCTGTGAATAAACCCAGACCCAACAGGTAGGATCAAGATCCCGGAGTCTAAGACCTTGGTGGAATCAGAAGACCACCTTGCCTAGCCTCTACGTAAGGAAGAGACCCTTGTCCAAGGGGAGTTCTGGCCTTTGCCCCCTGCTCCTGGGAGGGGACTGCTAAGTCCTTGGACTGTGCTGCCTGATAAGAGCATCTTTTTTTACCTGGGGGCTTTGGGCCATGAAATAGTCATGCTAACAATTTGATTTATGGTGGGGGGCCATAGACCATGTGGTGTCAGCTCAGCCTCTGAAAGGCCAGAGACTAAGGTCAGCCATGCAGCAGGTCAGTCATGTCCATGTAACTGAGTCCCAGTAACACCCTTGGATGCCAAGGCTCAGGTAAGCTTTCCTGGTTGGTGGTGCTTTGCGTGTACTGCCACACACCAGTGCTGTCTGCACAACTCCACTGGGAGGGGACCCTTGGGAGTTATGTGCTTGGAACTCTCCCAGGAGAGTTCCATGCGCCTCTTCCCTCTGCTGATCTTAATGTCTCCTTGTGCTGTAATAAACCATACACAGCCATGAGCATAAAGGTTTTCGTGAGCTCTGTGAATCCTTCTAGTGAATTATTGAGCAGCTGATGTCAGAAGTGAGGGGGCTTTGAGGGACTACCAAGAAACCAAGGTCCAAAGAGCAACAGGAAGAGCCAGGGAGAACTCAGTTCTGGTGCCCAGTGGAGTTCCCTAGCACAGGAGGTGCATCACATGCAGATAGTTTTTCTGAGCCAGGAAATAAATGTGCACCACAACAGAACCAGCGGGTAGTTGTTCCTGCAGTCTAGCCCCATGGGCAGCTGTGCCCTTGGCCTTGCTGTCAGATGCACCTGGACCCTCCAAGCCAAAGTCTACTTGGTCCCCTCTGTCCCCCGACTGTGGACATGTTGGCTTGTCATCTGGCCCATTCTAATCATTTTATTTCACTGAGTGAAGATCAGTTGGCAAGCCAGGACTTTTCCTGGTGCCAACTGGCTTTTTCTGCAAAAAGGGGATTTCCCAGCAGACAGTGCTTCAGGGATTCAGTTTGTCTTATGCTGGGAAAAGTCAGTCTTGAGCCAAATGTAGGTACCCATCCCAATAGATGAAGAAGCCTCAGGGGCTGATTTCCAATGTTGGCTTGGGCTCCATGCAGGATTCTAGCAGGCACAGCCACACATGGCTTGCTGAATGCCACCAGCCTCCAAAGCTACCCAAGTTTGTCTTTTCTTTGTTAATGTTAATCTCTATATCTTCCAAAGTTTAGTGCCTATCTGACATTTGCGGCTTGGCTAAAGAGAATCATGCCTCTTAATAAAAGAAGAAGCCAATTACACAAGTTGTTACATTTGGCAGCTGGTATCTTGCTGATTTGCAGCATGGACGGTCCCTCTGTTAATCCCTTCCCTGGGCGCCTTGCTCCTGTGGCTCCTCAGCAGGACCTGGGTGGAGGGCCACACCGAGACCTCTCATGCCATTCACAGCAGAGTCACAGAAAACATGATGGGAATGGAGAAAACAGTGAAGCCAATCCCCTCTATTGCACAGAAGGAGAAAGTGAGGCCACCTGGCAGCGGAGTGGGGGTGGGTGGGAGACCAGGCTTGTTCTGTCACAACCCAGTGAGGTTAGAACACCAAGTCCTGGCACCCAGCCTGACACAGCCCCTCCCACTGCCCAGGCACCTACTTTCTTATTCTCCACAAAATGCTCAGCTTAGATGAACCCCATTCTGACAGGTGGGCACCTCCTATACAGTGTGATTTTAGAGACTCTTCTAGGCTTATTGGGCTTCAAATGGCACCATTAGGGCAACTCTGAAGCATCGTCTGACAACACACTTGTCCCATTTGATTTACTGGGTGGACTCTGTCACCTGGTGTCAGCCGGGCTTAGCTAATCCACTGGGGCCTCCACCCCAGGCAGTCTCAGAGCTGAGGAATCCCTGGTGGCAGAGGACACAGGGCAGCTAGCTAGGACACAGGTAAAAGCAGGGCGCTGCTGATTCAACCCCTTTGTTGAGGTTGGTCCTGTCTAACAGGCCTGCCCCAACCCACCCAAGCCAAGACCATCCTACTAGATTCCAATCCCTGTCCTCCAGGAAGCTTCCTGGCCACATAGCTCTCACCGTTCTAGCTCCTTTGAACTGTCACCATGCATGTAGTCAGAGCCCCACAACCCATATCTTCCATCCTACCCTAATATCTTCTGTCTGCCCTGATGAGGCCTAGAGTTCTCCAGAGAAGAAAAAGAACATGATTTCTGCCCAGAATCCTCCGCTTGTCGCTAAGGAAACGACAAGGTCACTTGGATTATGGCAGCTGTGGTTGGCAGGCTGGGCCATGGGCAGGGAGACAGGCTGAGGCTGAGATGGCCTCTCACTTGGTTTCTGCCTGCAGGCCAGCCTCTCTAGCATGAAGCATCTGGATCCTATTTAAGCAGCCTCTCCCTGTGGGAGAGTCCTAATTTTATAAAACATTAGCCATGGCTGGACAGGAAGTCTGCTGGAGGACACCCAAAGGAAGACAGGGGTCCCAGGCCTGAAGGGAGACAGGACAGGAGTTCTCCCAGGCAAACCAGTGTGCTCAGGGTCCTGTGTGGTCTGGCCTCCCAGGCAGAGGCATGTGAAGGTGGGCTTGGGTAGGGCAGCATGGGCCCTCAGGCATGGTCTTTGGGTAGCTTTGGGGTTTGGACTCCTGTGCCACCAGCTGGAGAGGAGGAATGAGGGATGGGGTGGTGCCGTGGGAAGTGGGGAGAAGGGGTGGGCAGGTGTGAGGCAGCAGTGAGTCAGAGGCTCAGGCAGCCTCGCCCTCAGAGCAAAGTGGGTAGCTTCAGGAGTGAGAAGAAGGAAGGAAAGCCAGGGTTCAAAGGAAGACCCTTCAGGGTCTGAGGCGACTGGCTCCATGGAGCTACAGGGAAAGGCAGGTTGGGGTCATCGAGCGGGGCTGGGTGCTGGGTCAACCCAGGGTAAGAGACTGTTCTCCCCTGCAATGACTGGTTGCTAACTGGGTCCCCAGCACAGACATGAGCTTGGATGTCCCGCCTGTGATGACAGAGGCCCTGTCTGCCTCGTTGGCCAGTACCAGCCTGGCTCTCTGAATGCCTGGGTAGTTTTGGGCAATGCTGGCAAGCAGGGCCCATGCGGGGATGCAGCGTGGAGGGACAGGGCATGGGGGCAAAGGGCCCTGAGGACTCAGAGGATCACCAACTTCAGGCCATCCGTCCTGGCCAGCTCTGGGACTCAATGGGATGAGCCATCTGACCTAGACAGGCGTCCACTCCAAGACTCTGAACACGTAAGCTCTGCCCATGTTTTGGGGTCGCCCAGAAGCCAGCGCTGCTTTCCCAAGGCCCTCACTGCAGGAGGCATTCCTGACATTTAACATATCTACTCCTGAGGGTTTATCCCATGTAGTTCTCATGAAATTTAAAATAACGGCTAGTGTCTCTAAAACTCCCAGGATGGAAAAAGCGAGCACGAGGGAAGAGGACCTATGGAAAGTGTGGGGCTGACTCCTGGTGGCAGGATGGACCTGTCTGGGGTCTGAGAGCCACTGAGTGTCCCTCCAGCAGGGCCTCCCCTTGTCTGGCTCAACACAAGAACCCCCTGGGGAAAAGCCTCCGTCTGAAGTGCCTGTAGAGCAATACAGAAGTTGGCAGCTGATTCATGTGTGTAAATATCAGCTGGAAGACAAGGAAATGTCATTCTCACCTTTGTTCTCAGATTCCTTTGAAGTGTGAAAAAAGATGGTTTCAGTGATCACTGGGTATTATTTGTTACAGGAGCATCATTAAAGAAACTGATTTGCGGCTTGAAAAATATTGAGGTCTGAACACTGTCTATTAAAGCTGGAAGGATTCCTCATCCTCAGACCTCACTACCGGGGCAGAAATTCCTCCACCTCTTCTCCAACAGCTTCCACTGCTGCTTGTCCATTCCCAGGGATAGGAAGCCCCCTTTGTCACCAGCAGGCCCATCGCAAAGACAGCTCCAGCTGTCGGAAGGCTCGCCATTTAATGGTGGAAACTTCTTCCAGGAGGGAGGAATTGAAATCCATGACACTGACAAGCAGGGCATTTGAAATTGACCTCCCTGTCACCCACCCCCAGGCCGAATGTCTGCCTACTGGGGCTGCCCAAACACATGTCATCAAACTTCAGGTGAAGGGCCATCAGCTTTGGAGACACTTTTCATGTTTCTCTCACCAGGGAGGTAATGGTTCATGCTGGGATTTCAGGACTGGCAGGGGAATAATCTATCTATATCTATATCTACATCTGTATATACATCTCTCTATCAATCATCTACCTATTTTAATTTATTGTCCTGTGGGTTAAAGTTTCCAGACTGTGTGTGATCCTAGTCTTTGCCCCCTGGAGGCCGCCTGTGTGTCAGAATCCCCCTAAGCATGTGACCCCAAGGAGAGAACACATAACTGAGCTCAGTGTTCACCTTGGTAGTAAGACTGGGTCATGGCCCAGGCCTCCTGGTTACCAGCCTCCCAAGCCTTTCCACAACGTGCCCTGGAGCTAGCAGGAAGCCAGCAGGAAGCCAGCCTCCAGGCTTCCGCAAAGGAACTTTTAAAGGCAGTAAAAAGCCAATGAGGGCAATTGCAATTCCAAGTGACACTTGGAGTGGGAGCAGTAAAACCAGCAGGAGGAAAGAGCAGTGCCATGTTTCAGTGTTAACATCACTTACCGGGGAATGGATCCAGATATATTCTATGCAGCCTTTGTTTCCCCTCGGATAGCCAGCTCCTCTCTGGAGAGTTCGGGGAATCTGCATAGCAAATGTGGCATTTTGTGGTGCAAGCTGGGGGCTTCCAGTGGGGAGGAACTGAAATTCCTGGCGCATATTGGCCAGGCACTCTGCTCTAATTGTACCGAGGGGGAGGATGGCTCCTTGTAACAGGCCCCTTCGTGTTCTCTATGTCACAGCTGCTTTCTCAGCAGCTCCCTGCTGCGGGAACATCGTGGCTGGCTGCTATGGACTGAATGCGTCTCCCCAGAATTCATGCATTAAAGTCTAAATCTCCAAGATGAGGGTATTAGGAGGTGGGGGGGGAGCCTCATGAATGGAATTAGTGCCTTTCTTAGAAGAGACACAAGAGAGGCCCTCTCTCTGCCATGTGAGCATGCAATAAAAAGGTGCTAAAAAGCCACTCCAAAAAGGTGGAATAAAATTTTCATAGTTGTTTAAACCACCTAATTGGTGCTGTTCTATTAAGGAGGCCCAAATGGACTGTTCTAGTCCCTTTCAGGAAAGCCTGCAGCTATCAAGAAGAGCCTCCAGGGTTCTGCAGCCAACAGGAGCAAACGTGACACCACCAGCCCACTGCCTTTAGGGGTGATGCAGGTGGTGGGTGGTCTGCACCTTGAATCCTGGGCTCCGGGAGTTATAGAGATTAGAAGAGTTCATTCCAAGGGTAACTTCCTTGACACATGTCCTGAGAGTAAGAATGTGAAATCCATGAGTACCACCACCATGTGGGAGGGTTGCACAATGCACTGCATGTAGAAGCAGAGATCTACTGTGTGCACACACAAGAAGGAACCAGTGGAACAGGCAGCAGCACCAATGTGAAAATGAGTAAGCTCGAAGATACTGCTTCATGGCCAGGCTGGTCGATGACTTCACAGCAGGCTGGTCGAAGACTTCACAGCAGGCTGGTTGTGAGGGATGCTGGCCCCACAGTGAACAACTGTTTGGGGCAAACCCCACCAAACCTACCCTCTCTTCTTAGGAAGCCCTGATCATAACCTAGTCCATGCGGACTGGGGTGGGGCCATAGTACACCCTCCATCTCCCTAGGTGGGGCACCAAGATGGGTGACCAGCACAAGCACCTGAGCAGCAATGGGGTTCCCCAAATCTCAGCATGAAGTATCACTTCCCTCTGCCTAAAGC
Source organism: Cheracebus regulus (assembly GCA_963574635.1). Lineage (NCBI taxonomy): Eukaryota > Metazoa > Chordata > Mammalia > Primates > Pitheciidae > Cheracebus > Cheracebus regulus. The sequence continues at coordinate 40,264 of CAUYQU010100601.1, forward strand.
ATGATGCCCTTCTCTATATTGGCTAAAATAGAACTGGTCACAGAGCTTCAGAATTATCCCCACCCTTCAGGAAGCAGGATAAGTTTCCTCCCTTAGACTCCAGCTCTCTCCTGTAGTAACCACACTCAGCAGCACAGATGTGAGGACCAAGCTGCTTGCCACTGTTGACCTGAAATGAAGTCCCACCCTGAGCCCCACATTAATCAAGGTAGCAATGCCCTGAGTAGTAACCTAGAAGGGTGATTTCACAGGATCTGGGAAGGTCCTCCTTTCCCCTACTCTGACTTCCCTAACCTCCTCCCACTGCCCACACTCAGACTTACGGACATGGGCACAAAGGGTTTTATTTGATAATTACAGGTAGTTAGATGTGCAACCTTTTCTTATTCAGTCATCATGAAGACAAGTTTCTTCACAAAGAAGGCCCTTTCTGGACAAGGGTCATTGCAGGGGTGAAGCTGAAGGGAGGATAGGGGTTTACACAGGCCTTTTGGGCCCAGGGCACACAGAGATTTTACCAGAGACAAGTCTGAGTTCAACATCTCTTCTCTGTGGAACTGAGCTGTGCAGATGAAAGGGTCTTTTAATATTGTCTCTTCGAGATAGAAATTGTGACAGTACTACCATCTTAGTTACATATGAACTTTCCAATCATATTCTTGGTGGGCAGTTAAACAAGCAAACGAAAAACCCCTAGCTATGGACCAAATGTTTGTGTCTCCTCAAATTCATATGTTGAAGCACAAACCTCCAATGTGATGATACTTGGAGTTGAGGTGTTTGGGAGGTAATGAGGTCACAAGGATGGAGTCCTCATGAATGGGATTAATACCCTTAAAAAAAGAGACAGGAAGCTCTCTCTCTCTCTCCCCCCGCCGCCCACCACCGCATGAGGACACAGCAAGAAGATGGCCATCTGCAAACCAGGCAGAGGACCCTCACCAGATATAGATCTGCTACCACCTTGATCTTGGATTCCTAGCCCCCAGATTGTGAGAAATAAATTTCCGTAAGCCACTCAGACTGTGATAATCTGTTATAGCACCAGACTGACTAAGACACCCCTCATTTCAACAATTTATGCCTATGACAGGGTCAGGGGACATGGGGCCACAGATCTGAGAGAAATACTGGAGTTCCAAAATTTTAGAGTTGGATGGAACCTTGAGAGATGATCAGATTCATGCCAGCCATCTAGAAATCCGTAGGCAGTATTCTAGGAGTGAGCTGTTGCATAACCTGGTTGGCAGTCTCAGCTTAAACACCTCTGTCTCTCCTGAAGGGATTCTCTGCACTTACCCTGCAGTGCACTGCTGAGCACCCATCACCTGCCGTTTTCCCTGAAAACAATGGTTTGACTTACTGTTGAGTAGAGAGATCCATTTATAAAGAGCTATTTTGAAAAAAAAACCAAAACACAGGGTGTGTATGGCTTATATATATCTAAAGAAAAGACTCTAAAGTTACATAACAAAATATTATCCCTGGTTCTCTCTGACGGTAAATCACTTTTATCTTTCTCTTTTGTGCTTTTCTATATGTCTTAAATTCTCTGGAAATAATATATAATACCTTTGTAATCAGAAAAACAACAATAAAAAGAAAGCAACAGCAGTTACTTTTAAAGACTCCCCAATCAAGATTTTCCTGCCTTGATTGAAATAGCAAAGCCTCATGCTAGTTCCCCATTGTCAGAAAATAGCTGGAGTGTTGGGGAAAGCATGAAAGGAAATAAACTGGTTAGTAACAAGTGGTGGAGGAGCTTTAAAGTAGGTGCTACTTTGTGATAAAAATGTACCTTATTCTATTCTCACCCCTGTTGGGTATAGTTGATCCATTAGAGGCAACTACCAAAAATATCTACTTGTCTAGAAATCTGGCTTTCTTTCACATTGGGATCAGTAATAGCCTCTAAAGTTAATTTGTTCTTCCCACATTGACATGATTTAAAGTGATATGCACCCTTGTGAGATGAGTGGAGATAGTAGAAAATATTACAAGTTTCTGGACGATCCATGGCCTTAGAGAACAGACATACTATCTTCAGTAATGGAAAGATATACTACGTTTATCTAAGTATAAATTGATATTTATACTGCAGTAATGGAGAGAATTTCCATTAGAATAATTCCATTAGAATTTCCATTCCTATGTGCCAGGAATTTCCTTGTTTACAGATGGAAAGCCACAGTCATGTAAAGTGTTGATTCTTCCTGAATTTATCTGCAGACTCATTGCAATATAAGTCAAATTTCCAACAGGGTGTGTGTATACACACATGTGTGTGTGCACTTGACAAGCTGGATCTACAATTTATAAACAAGTACAAAGTCCTGAAGACAGCTTCAGTGCTTTCAAAGAAGAAGGACAAGGGCTTGTCCTATGAGATATCAGAACTTATTATATAAACCTCTTGTAAATCAGACATTGTGATCTTGGTGCAGGAATAGATTAACTGAACAGAAAAAAGAACTCTGCAATAGGCCCCTGCAGAAACAAGACAGAGGCAGTACTGTAGATCTCTGGAGGAACAGACAGACTTTTTAATAACTGGTGTTAGGGCAATTTGGAATTGAAATTGATGTGAAAAATAATAAAACTAGGCCTTTGTATTATACCATTCACAAAACATTAAATCCAGGTAGACTAAAAAAAATAAACATTAGGTGCCACTTCTAGAATGATGGCGTAAGAAACTCTGTAGACATGCTTGTCAGAGAAGTAATTATAAATGGTGAAATGATAATTTGATTTTAAAAAACCACCGCAAACCCAACCATGTAAAGTGCCTGGAAATTTTCCTAATTACCTATAGCACATGAAGAAACATTTATTCAAGAAAATCTACTAAATTCAGTAAGAGTCTTACTTGAGCCATGACCTGCTTTCTTCCTCTCTCTTTGCCAGCTGATTGTGAAGGAAGCTTTATTCTGGATGGGGGTGCCAAGGAGACAGGGTTCCCTCTTCCCTAGATTCCAGTCAAGGTATATGATATTTCCCTGGGAGGTCAGGATGGCAGCACAACGAATCCCTGCCAGCACCAGGCTGTGGAGACTAAATTCCAGGCAAATGCAACTGAGGAGTCTGGGGCTTTCATCTTCCATTCAGCTCTGACTCATAAGCTGGGGACTCTGCTGCTGGTGTGACAGGCCAGTGACACTGGGACATGAATTTCCCTCACCCAGTTTACTCATAGGATACAGATTTCATACTGGGAGAAGTGAGCTGAGAGACCAGAGCTAGAATTACAACTAAGCATGTCATTCGAAGAGAACTGGAGCAGTGGCTTGGAGATTTTGGCCATGGGGAGAGACAGGCCATTAAAATGGAGAGCTTTAACTGAGAGGAATTTGGAACAGAGTATGAAGAAGTCTGAGCCTACAAGTGCTCTTAAAACAATGAAGATTTTGGTAGTAAGTAATTAAGAGGAGGCTGGTAGCTCTATGAGAACAACAAGCTGGACTGTAGGTCAGCTAGTTTACTAGGGAAGAAAATGAACAAAACAAAAAATGAACAAAGCCTTAGAGAAGTGTGTGACACCATTAAGCACACCACCATATGTGCAGTAGAAGCAGCAGAAAAAGAGAAGAGAGAGAAAGGAACAGAAAATTATTTGAAGGCTTAGTGGTTAAAAACTTCCTAAATTTGATTAAAAAATTAATCAGTACATCCAAGAAATTCAACAATCTCCAAGTGAGATAAACACAGAGATCCAGATGCACTCTACTAAAAATATTGAAAGACAAAGGCAAAGAGGAAAATATGAAAGCAGCAACAGGTATTGTTTTTACTCTTGTGCAAAGGAACTTCAATATAATTAACAACTGACTTTTCGTCAGAAGCAATAGTAGCCAGTTGGCAGTGGAATGACATACTCAATGTACTAAAAAACAAAACTGTAAACAAGGAAACTTATATCTGACAAAACTACTTTTCAAAAACGAAGGCAAAATAAGGACATTCTCAGATAAACAAAACCAGATAATTCATTGCTACATACTCACCCTACAAAAGGTAAAGAAAGCTTTTTAGGCTGAAAGCAAGTGACCCCAGATGGTAATCATATCTATACCAAATACAAAGAGCACTGGCAAAAATAACTATGTAATTACACAAGACAGTATAAATACACATATTTATCCTCCTTTCTTGTTAGCTGATTTTAGGCAATTGTATAACATAATATACTTATAACTGTATTATTGTGCCTGTAACATACAGAAATATAATATATTTGAAATAATAGCACAAAGGATGTAAGTGGGTGCAAATTTGTACTGGAGTAAGGAAATGATATCAAATGATAACTTGAATCTATAAAAACACTGAAGAAAATCAGCAATGGTAAATAAGAAGATTAACATACAAATTATATAAATACATACTTGCTCTCATTTACTCCCTCAGCTTCTTTAAATGACAAAATTATTTAAAGCAGTAAATTTTAAAAATGTTTTCTTGGGTTTGTAACATATATAGATTTATTTTGTATAACAGTGATAGCAGAAAAATGTAAAGTGTAAAAAAAATATAAATGACATTTCTATATCTCACAGAAATTGAAAGTTTTAGTACGAATTTGAAGTAAATTCTGATATTTTAAGATGTATATGGTAAACACTAGAGAAACCAACTAAAAACACTCTCCAAAAATGTAGCAAAGATATGATTAAATGACTTAAAATTTTACAACAGAAAAGGTTCAGTTAATGCAAAAATAAAGCACTGAGGGAGAAACAGAGGAACAAATAAAATGAGACATATAAGAAACATAAAGTAAAATTTCAAATGTAAATCCAACTTTCAATAATCATATTAAATGCTAATGAATTAAGCAACCCAATTACAAGGCAGAGATTTTCAGACTGGATAAAAAACAGTATTCAGATATATGCTGGCTGTAGGACACGTACTTTAGAATTAAAGATATAAATAGGTTGCAAGTAAAAACATGGTAAAAGAAACTATAAGAAAGCTGAAGGAGCTATATTTAACTTTAATACAAAACAATATTATTAAAGATAAACAGGGGTTAAACAGGTAATAAAAGGGCTAATTAATTTGAAAGATTTAATAGTTTTAAACATATATACACCTAACAACAAACTCCAAAATACATGAAGCAAAGGCTGACAGAACTAAAGAAAGAAATAGATAAGAATAATAGATGGAGGCTTTAATATCCCACTTTTAATGATGATTAGAACAACTAGAAAGATAACAAGAAAATGAAAGACTTGGACAAAACTATAACACCAGGACCTACTAGGCCCCTATAGAACACCTTACTTAACAAAAGCATAATGTACATTTTTCTCAAGTGTACATAGATCATTTTCCAGGATAGACTCTATACTAGCCAGAATAGAAAGTTCAATAAATTTAAAAGAACTGAAGTGATACAAAATATGGTTCATCTACCACAATGGAATAAAATTAAAATCAATATCCAAATGAAATTTGGGAAATTCAGATACGTGGAAATTAACACACACACACACACACACACACACACACACAACCAATGGATCAAAGAAGAAATTACAAGGGAATTACAAGGGAAAATATACTTTGAAGTGAATGACAATAAAGACACAACAAAACTTAGGAAATGTAGCTAAAGGAGTGCTTAGAGAGAAACTTGTAGATATAAATGCTCATATTAAAAAAAGAAACATTTCAAATCAAAAACCTAATCTTTTACCATAACACACTGGAAAAAGAGAGCAAACTAAACTCAAAACGAGCAGGGCAAGTAAGTAGTAAAGATTAAAGTGGAAATTAATAAAAAGAGAACAGAAAAGCAATATAGTAACTAAACAAACCCAAAACTTGGCTCTTAAAAAAAAAATCAACAAAACTGACAAAACCTTTAGCTAGACTAACAAAACTTTTTTAAAAAGTCTCAAATTACTAAAAATAGGAAGGGGGATGATATTGCTACTGACTTCACAGAATAAAAAGGATTATAAGGGAAAAGTATGAACAAGTGTATGCCAACAGGTTACACAACTTTGATGAATTAGAAAAATCAAACTACTGAAAGTAACTCAAGAGGAAATTTAAAAATCTGTATAAGTAAAGAGATTTAATTAATTATTTAAAATTTTCACACAAAGAAAAGCACAAGACCAAATTGATTCACTGGTAAAATTTATCAAACACTTAAAGAATTCATACTAATTCTTCATAAACTCTTCCACAAAATAAAAGAGAAGGGAATATGTTCCAATACATTCTATGACTTCAATATCAACTTTATATCAAAACTAGGCAAGGCAACACAAGAAAACTTCTGAGCAATATCCATTATGATTATAAATATAAAAAAATCCTCAACAAAATACTAGCAAACTATATCCAGCAATATGTAAAATACATATCATATATAAAAACTTATAAAATATATTTATAAAAAATATATTTATCCAATTATACCCAATATCAAATCCAGTGTATAAAAGGGATTATACATCACTACCAAACGGGATTTATCCCAGGAATGTAAGATTGGTTTAACATATGAAAAGCAATTACTGTAATATACAATGCCAACAGGAAAAAGGGAAAAACCCACAATATTTGCAGAAAAAGCATTTTGTCAAAAAGAGGTTTTGATAAAAGCACTCAACAAAGTAAGAACCAAACTGAACTTCCTCAACCTTGTAAAGGCTATCTATAGAAAATCCACAACTAATATCATACTTAATGGCGAATGACTAATATTTTCCCCTTAAATAATGAACAAGACAAGGATGTCTGTCTTCATCACTGCTATCCGAAATTGTACTAAAGCTTCTAATCAGGGAAAGAAAACAAAATATAAGGCACCTACATCAGAAAGGAAGAAGCAAAACTATCTTTACTTATAACCACACTATCTTTTTATCGATCATTCTAAGTCATTCAATTTAAAAACTACTAGAACCAACAAATGGGTTTTGCAAATTTGCAGAGCACAAGGTCAATATACACAATCAATTGTATTTCTATACTTTAGCAATAAACATTCTGAAAATGAAATCATGAAAACAATTTCATTTGCAATAGATTCAAAAATTAAAGTACTTACTGATAAATTTAACCAAAGAAATGCAAAAGTTATATTCTGAAAACTAAAAAAAAAGTTGAAATTAAAGAAGATCAAAATAAATAGACTTCCATGAGCTGGAAGACTTAATACTGTTAAGATGGCAATACTTTCTAATTGATCTACTCATTTGATGTAATACCATTCCAAATCCCAGCTTGCTTCTTCAAGAACTTGAGAAGCTCATACAAAAATTCATATGAAAATTCAATGGACTCAGCATAATCAAGACAATCTTGCAAAAGAATAACAAGCTGGAGGGCTCACACTTCCTGACTTCAAAATTTACTACAAGGCTAGAGTAATCAAGACAGTTTGGTATCAGCATAAGGACAGACATGTAAGATCAAAGGACTAGAATTGAAAGTCCAGAAATAAATACTCACAACTACAGTTAATGGATTTTATACATGGGTGCCAAGACAATTCAAAAGAAAAGAACAGTGATTAAAGCACATGATGCAGGGATAACCGGATGTCCTCATGTAAAATCTGACACTGAACCCCTACCTCACACCACATGCAAAGAGTCACTCAAAACAGACTTAATGTCATGTAAAAACTAAGCATAACCGCTACAACAATCAAACTCTCCTTTTTTTTTTTTTTTTTTTTTTTTGAGACAGAGTCTCGTTCCATCACCCAGGCTGGAGGGCAATGGTGCAATCTCAGCTCACTGCAACCTCTCCCTCTTGGGTTCAAGCAATTTTCCTGCCTCAGCCTTCCAAGCAGCTGACATTGCAGGCAACCACCACCAAGCTCAGCTAAATTTTTTAGTACAGATGGGATTTCACTATATTAGCCTGCCTGGTCTCAAACCCCTGACCTCAAGGTGATCCACCTGCCTTAGCCTCCCAAAGTGCTGAGATTACAGGTGTGAGCCACTGTGCCCTGCCAGATAAAATTTTTAGAAAAAAAAGGTAGTAAATCTTTGTGACTTTGGGTTAGGCAAAGCCTTCTTAAAAATGACACCCAAAGCACAAGTGACAAAAGAAAACCATAGGTAAATTGACCTTCATGAAAATGAAAAACTTTTGTGCTTCTTAGAATAACAAAAATAAAGTGAAAAGAAAACCCATAGGATGGGAGAAAATATTTTCAAAGCATATATCTGACAAGGGACTTGTATCCAGAAAAATATAAAGAACCCTTGCAACTTTGTCTTAAACAGACTAACTCAATTAAAAAATAGGTAAAGGATATGAATAGACATTTCTCCAAAGAAGATATATATACATGATCAATAATTACATGAAAATATATTCAACATTATTATCCATTAAGGAAATGCAAATCAAAACCATGACTTGCATGAGATACCATTTTAAGTCCATGAAGTGACTATAGTTAAAAAGATAAATAATAGTAAGTATTGGTGAAGATTTGTGGAAATAGAAACTTACACACTGCTGGTGGACATATAAATGGCAGAGCCACTTTGGAAAACAGTCTGGCAGTCCCTCAACATCAACATTAGCTTTATATTAGAGTTAATTTTTGCATATGGTGTGAGGTAGGAGTCCACTGTCAGACTTTTTATGAGGATCCAGTTATCCCTGCATTGTTGAACATAAAATTGACATATGACCCAGCGATTCTACTCCTAGGCATACACCCAAGAAAAATAACACATGTCCACACAAAAACTGGTACACAAATGTTTATAGCAGCATTATTCATGATAGCCATAAAGTAGAAGCAACTCAAATGTCCATCCACTGATAAATGGATAAAATTTGATATATCCATGCAATAGAATTTTATTTGGAAATAAAAACGAAGGAAGACTGATACATGCCATGACATGGATGAATCTTGGAAGTCGGTCACAAAAGACCACATACTGGGTTATTTCATTTATATGCAATGTCTAGAATAGGCAAATCTTTACAGATAGAAAGTAGATTAGTGGTTGCTAAGGGTAGGGGGTGGGTGGGTAGTGGGAGAGCAGGAAGGGAAGGAATGGGGGATAACTGTTAATGGATGCAGAGTTTCTTTTTGGGGATGGTAAAAATGTTTTAAAATGGATTGTAGTGTTGGTCGTACAACTCTGTGGATATATTAAAAACCAATGACTACATTTTAAATGGGAGAATTGAATAGTATGTGAATTATATCAATAAAGTTGTTATGTTTAAAAAGCTAAAAGTGAAAGGGAAGGCTTAAAGTTAGCGATGATGTAGAATAATGTAGGGCCTTGGGAGTAGGGAAAGATTTATTTTAAAAAACACAACGTCTGTTAGTCATGAAGGAAAACGTGGCTAAACTCAACTTTATGAAACTTAAGAACTTCCATCCTTAAAAAGAAAAAAAGATAGAGTGAAAAGTTGAACCACCAGTAGAAGAATGTTTATAATAAATATAATCAATAAAGAATAGGTATCCATAGTATATTTTAAAAACTTCCATAAGTCCACACAAAAAAAGAAACAACTTACATGTAAAAAACTTGTGCAGGTACTTCACAGAAGAAGAATCAAAATGGTCAAGAAATAAATAACATGATGCCTAGCTTCATTTGTAATCAGGAAAGCGTCAATTAAAATCACAAAGGGATACCATTACATATCTACCAGACTAGAAAACATTTTAAAATTAGAAAACATTAAAAATGTTTTCTAGTCACAAGTGAGTAAGAGTGTAATTATGGGAACTCACATATTGTTGTTTCCAAGGAATGCTGGTCAACAATTTGGGGAGAGTATGGTGATATCTAGAAAGGTGAGTGAAGCACAGTGCCTATTGTACAAACTAGAGGAACACTTTCACAGGTGCACAGAAAGACATATCCGAGAATGATTCCAGTTGCATTGCTTGGAATATCCCCAAATGGGAACTAACCCAAATGCTGGCCGTCAACGGGAGAATGGATAAATTGTAGCACAGTCATATAAGGGAATATCCAGGGATGAAAAGAACAAGGTACGATTATATGGATGAGTCTTACAAATAACATACTGAGTGAAAGAAATAAACCTGAAAAGAACACCCACAGCATGGTTCCACTTATACAGAATTTAAAAATTTTAAAAAAATTTAAAAACAAGAGAAAGTAAACCATGTTGAGACATATTTATAAACATAAATTTAGACAACTATAAAGAAAGCCGGAAGATAATTACCACAGAACTGACAGTGGTCACCTCCAGGCAGGGAGGAGGACGTGAGTGGGAAGGGGCATGAGACGGGGAGTGTTTCTAAAGCACAGCCTAATCCCTAAAATGTGGCTCTTGTCTTCATGATCATTCTTTTAACTGCATGTACACATTTTCATCCCACTGTCTGTAAGCCATACTTCATAATACAAAATGAAGAAAAAGATTTCCTTTTCACCAAGTGGCTTCCCTGGCAGTTCTATGAATGTAGGTCAGCCTTGCATGTGGACACAGCTGTGTGCAGGGTTGTGTGTTCAAGCATTCCTATGAGCACTCAGCTCTCACTCAAGTGAAACACACTGGCCAGGATGCCCTGGACTGAGGAAGAACATGAGGAAGCAGGGCCTCTGTCCTCATGGAGAAAGCTAGCCAAGTTAGCTGTGACTGCATGACTTACTTTTCCAAGGAAATGGGAGTTTAAGTGAATGTGTGTCAATTCCAGGCTCTATGCTAGGGTTTTACTCCCTCTTCACATCCTCTTCCCTATCCTGCGCTTCCTCCTGGTCATCTCAGAGCCCAGACTCTGATGGGTTTAGCAGGGGCTGCCCAGACACCCCCTGTCTGGGCAAGGGGGTGAGGAAAGCCACCCTCTCATGGAGGAAGTTTGCTCAGCACACCCCTCTCCTGCTCAAATCCTCCAGGTTCTCAGATGCCTGATTTTCCCTACAGTGCTGATTGCAGAAGCCCATGTGGGCATGGGTCTGTGAGCTGAGCTCTTGCTGACCCATGTTGGATATATACTGTGAGTGAGAAGTAAAGTTTTACTGGGGTGCTGAGGTTTTGCAGTTGTTTGTTACGGCGGCATAATCTAACACTCCTCTGAAACCTCCATCTCTTTACAACGTGGGTAATAATTTCCACCTACTTGTGATGATTGTTAGTTCTCATCATTCCCTCCTCCTCCTCCTCCTCCTCTCACTTTAAACCAGAGGCAAGAACACTAAGAAATAACTCATTTGTTGAATTAGTCATTTACTTATAAGAAATAACTCATTTGTTGAATGAGTCATTTACTTATAATCCAGACTGTGATTGTTTGGAAAACTGGAGAGAGGGATTTCTCCAATCAAAGGCAAACTTGCTGGCTCATGTGGGGTTGACAGTACTCACGGGATCGTGAACAGTCGGATGGTGTAGTTCATCTCCTGATGCTGGGGAGCGTGAGTGTCACCTATTTCAGACTGTACCTCAACTCTGCTAGGGAAACGGCTCAGCTCCCTCAACTTAAAACTAGTAGCTTGAGCCACACAATACATACTCTGAGTTAACTGAGAAACACATTATTTCAGTCACTTGTTTTAGATATGTGTGGGCACACTCAAGTCAGGCCTCACAGGGAGGGCATGGAAAGAGAAAGTGAAATAGGAGGTGAGAAGATGAGGAGGAGGACAGGGAAAGAAAGAGGGTGCAGGGAGAGACAGAGAGAGAGAGAGAGGGAGGGAGAGAGAGGGAGAGGAAGGGAGGGAGGGGGAGAGAGAGAGAGGGAGGGAGGGAGGGAGGGAGGGAGAGAGAGGAAAGAGGATCAGAGTGTGCAACTGCCTGGTGGATACTCAGGTGGCTGGACCAGGCTGTGCGTGCCCACATGGACTTTACCAACGTTACTCCTTGGCGCATTTTGAAATGACCTCTCTGTTGGCATGACCAGCTCCTCCCCAGCCGGCCAAGCCCAGCCCACTCTGATTTTGTCCTACCCTGAGCCTCAAATGTGTCCCCATCACAGCCCTTCTGTGGCCCACATCCTGCACTTCCTCCTGGTCATTCCACAGCCTGGACCCTGGCGGACTCAGCAGGTACTGCCCAGGTACCACTCGAAGGGGTGGTGAGAGTCACCCTCTCAGGAACGAGGTTTGCCTTCTCCTGCCAAAATTGGTTCTCAGATGCCCAGCTGTGTCCTTTGCCCCTGAGATTCCTGTGGCTAGAAACCCCCAACCAGAGAGTCTCAGTGGTGGTGCTAGGGCCGGGGGAGAGGAGAGCCTCTCTGAAGGTTGTGTCCTTTCTTGGGTCAGGCAAAGATACTTGTCAAAACCAGATCTCTGCCCCATTGAATGACAAGCCAGTGGCCACTTCCCTGGAAGGAGTTTTTCTCCAATTAACTTAAGTCACGTACCTGCCTGTCTGATTGATGGGCCCCAGGGCTCTGGGAGAAGACAAGACATCCCATCACTCGGTGGGGACACCTCAAACATTTGCTCTGTTAATTGGCTGCTGGCTTATTAAGAGGCGGGTCTCCTGCCACAGGCTTCATTACCGATTTCCAGGAGTAACTAGGCTCCCCCGTGCTCCAGTCACCAAGGCGGCTGATTAAATACCCTGATTCCCATGTCTTTGAACTCAGCAGCTTGCTGGCCGAGGCGTGCGTTTCGCAGACAAAGGTATCCTTAGAAAGGAGGTACACTTGGATCTAATCAGCAGCCTTTGCACTCTGCCACGCCTCTCCCTCCATTTGTACACTGTTCTTTTGTTCTGAGAAATACGACGCCTACATTCCCCTTTGGTCTTTCTCCCCTTAAGTTTGCATCTTAACATTGTTTGAGTGTTTAAATATAATTTCAAACAGTTATTGTTTAAACTATTAAGCCTCTGGAAGAAAAGAAGACTTTACTGGCAGCAATGTGATTGGCAGAAAGCACCTCTAAAGCTGGTAGATGAGAAGGGGTAAGGACTTCTGGAGTCAAGCCCTGCTTCCCCACTCTGCTGTGGAAGCCCTGCATGCTGAGGGTGGGAGTTGCAACTCAGGACAGGAAGGTGCAATGACCCCAGAGTGTGACACTCCATCTATAGTCCAGGAACAGGGGCTGAGCCAGAGGGTGGGAGAATCACACTCTGACTTGGGCATCCAAGTAGCATTTCCTTTCTGAGTCAGCGGCCCGCTTTCCAGATGGGGTGGTGTCAGGGTGCACCCTGACAAAGGGCTGGCATGTCCATGGGGCTGTTCAGAGCCCAGCGAAATGGGATGCTTGGCTCCTGTCGGCTGGATTTCACTCAGGCCTCGCTGAGTTGGCTTGTACTTCTGCTTAGACAAGGACTGGCTAAGGATGGAGGAAGGCAGTTAGAACAATCCTGGGGTGGGCAGGTGTGATGACTAATTTCACAGTCAGTGCCTGGTCCTGCCAACTGTATTTTTCCTGACTGGTTTTCCAGTCTGCCCACTCGCCTGATCCAGGCCTCCATGTGGCTTTGCTGAATGCCCTCAATGCCTCCTGCTGGGCCCCTGCTTCCAGGGCCACTATGTCCCAACGGCAACACAGGTGATCCTTCTGAACGCCAGGCCTATGGTTTAAAACTCCAGAACGCTGCCTCCCCTTGTGTCCAGAAGAAAGTCCATGCTCCTTAACCTGATGGTCCACATCTGACCCGAGCTTGACTAAAGCTCCTTTCCAGGCTAGCCCGTGCTGCCTTCTCTCTGCCCTAAACTCTACATTTGGAGAAACACCAATTGGCCTGTGGCTCCCCATACTGGCTTCATACCCTAACCGTTGGCCTAGAAGACTCCCTTCCCCTTTCTCCAACCCATTCTCATCATTGAGTACTCAGCCCAGATGCCACCCCTCCCAGAGGCCTCCCTGTTTCTTCCATAACAGACTGGACATGCTCCGTGATGGCGCTCCCCACCCTGGTTTACAACAGGCAGGGGCTGTGTGTCCCACTCAGCTCCCCGTGGGCGGGGTTATCTCACGCTCCTCTTGGGTCCCCCGCCCGGTCCTCAGCTAGGCCTGGTACACAGCAGGCACTCAGCACTGTTTGTTGAAGAAATGAAATGCTGAATTGCAGAAGCCTACCAAGACATGAAAGGCCCAGATGTAAAAATCACAGATCTTTCTATCCAATCATGAAACACAGGAGTGAAACTTGATCTGCACAGTGTTGAAGACAGGGACCACTACTTTACTGTCCTAACAAGTGTGGACAAACAGGCGGGATGAGGTTTAGAGCACACACTGGCACTACTCATGGGTTCCTGTGTGATGCGGCCTAAAGAAGCTCTCTCCCTGATCACACCCACCCTGAATTCCTTTTCCAAGATTGCCATCTCGGGCTGCCCCACAAGCTCCTGGTCCCCCTAGAACCCAACCTGGGCTGCAAAGAGGCTGAGTCCACTGCCAGCAAATCTAGTTAGCAGCTTGGTCCCGAGCCCACTCTGCCATTGGCTCCCCTGAGATGAGCCATACACAGTCCCCAGATTTCTGCTAATCCTGACCAAGGGAGAGACTCTGCAGGTGCTCTCTGCAAGGCCTCCTTCCTTTTTAAATCACAGACATCATTATACACACAGACAGTGTGGCACAGTAGAAGGAACAAAGACAACAAAGAAACAAAGGTTTACAAACACCATCGCAATTCCTTTGTGGAGTCGAGCATGGCTAACGACACAGGCACATGCCAGCTACATGTGCAGAAATTCTCTTTCAGAACACAAGCGAGAGTGTAGGCACAACCTGCTCAGCTGTTGAACTATAATCATTGTGTGTTTTTAAAAAAATCATACATGTAAGAGATGTGGCAGAGCAGACAGAGCAAAGACAACATCTAGCATTTCAAATCAGTCAGAATTGCAGCTCTCCTCTTCACTGGTTGAGTGGTGTTACGGAAGTCATTGAACATCTGTAAGCCTCAGTTTCCTCACCTGCCAAGTAAGAGTAATAACAGTCCTTATCCTGAAGGGCTGTTGTAAGATCAATGGACAGAAAGTGCACAGAATACTCAGCCTTGGGCCTGGCATGTAACATAGGCTCTCTGAGTTAGTTGTTACCCTGCCCTCCGTTCTCATCCAATGTCTGTTTGTTTGTTTGTTTTCTGAGACAAAGTCTCACTCTGTCACCCAGGCTGGAGTGCAGTGTCACGATCTTGGCTCACTGCACCCTCTGCCTCCCACGCCAAGCGATTCTCCTGCCTCAGCCTTCCAAGTAGCTGGGATTATAGGTGCCCACCATCACACCCGGGTAATTTTTGTATTTTTAGTAGAGACGGGGTTTCACCATGTTGGCCAGGCTGGTCTCAAACTCCTGACCTCAGGTAATCTGCCTTGGCCATCCAAAGTGCAATCTCTGGTTTTGTAAAAAGGGTGAGATGTGTAAAATCACAATCATTTGCTGCAAAGTTTGGTGATTATAATCACAGCCAGCAAAATCTCCATGGAACTACAGCCACAGGAATCCTGGTGGTTCCTTCACTCCGAGTTCTTTCTTTCGCAGCCTTCTAGACAGGCACGCTCAAGTGGGGATCTTGTTTTATGCCAATTATTTCTCTAAATTAGTATATCGGCTTCTGTTGGTGTGTTTTACAGAGAGAAACCACATTTCTCAGCAGTGGACTTTGTCTTCCTTTTGCATAGATTCCCCTTTTCTTCAGGTCTTCCTGATACCCACAACTGTTTACCCTGAGAACCACAAAACTTTTTCAATGGAAAGTTTGTTCCTTTAAAATTGCTAGGAGAATGTTTATTGAGATAAGTCTGGCATATAAACAAGATTTTCATTTCACTGAATTTGGCAGGGGGCAGAGGTGAGGACATTGGCGAGAAGGAACCCAGGCAGAAGTGAAGAGACAGAAAGGAGCGACTGGGAGATATGGGCGTTTTTCTTCCTGTGTGATGGAGCCTGTGTTTCACGCGGCACTGGCGGGAACTTTCTTTCTTTGCAATGTGCTCACTGGGGTTGTCACATCACATAGCCACGTGGAGAGAGCCACTCAAGTTCAAAGACAAGAAGGATGTAAATGTGATTCATTTCATTAAAACAACTGGATCTGCAATGCTTGATGCCCGCGGTAACTCTAACTTCTCCTCATTTCGTTTTAGGGGAGAGAGGGTTTTTAGGTACCTGCTGTCTGATGAGTTGCAAATGCCAAGTCTGGTGGAGGTGGAAGGAATGCAGCCCTAACACCAGCAAAACTGCATGAAGGATTTCCCTCTGCTGCCCCTGCCCTGTATCTGGTTATTCATGTCCCATCCACCCACTCTTCCAGGTTCAGGTCAAGCCCCCTCCACCACATCCCTCCTAACTGTGGGAGTGGCCACTGTGCACAGTGAAATGTGACAGGCAGGTGCCGGTACTGGCACTATCATTTACAAGATCAGTAACTGGGAAAATTATTTGGCTTCTTTTTGCCTCTCAGTAAACACCAACTAGGAAGAGGAGTGCATGAGATGATGCACATACAGCCCCTGGCGGTGAGCTGGCAGCCTGGCAGAGTCTCAATGAATGAGAATGTGAATTTGCCACAATCCTATCCAACCCACCCTGATGGCTATTTCTTCTTCTACTCTGCAAGGCTGTGTCCCACGGTGGACCTTTATTGTCCTGGGGGTTGAACTTCTTCCTCCATCTCCTAACAGGCCAGCTCTTTTACCTTCTTTGCCTTTTCTGGCAACCAAGTTTGGCTCTCATGCATTTCTATCTAACTGATTAATCACAGTGTATTGACTGTAACATTAGAACCAATAGTTCAGGCCTTCCCAATTGTCCTGACCATGTCACTGGCATACTGACACACACTCATGAGCGAAGG
Organism: Cheracebus regulus; assembly: GCA_963574635.1. Classification (NCBI taxonomy): domain Eukaryota; kingdom Metazoa; phylum Chordata; class Mammalia; order Primates; family Pitheciidae; genus Cheracebus; species Cheracebus regulus. The sequence goes on from CAUYQU010100601.1 coordinate 57,016, forward strand.
CATCATCACACAAGGAAGACACACTATGACATGCTGGAGTTGTCTTCCACTTCACTTGCAGCCCCTGCATGCTTTCTGGGGAGTCATACTTCATCTAGCTACCAAGATGAAGGCACGGGAGGACCGACCGTAGGGTGGAGCACATCAGTCAGTGGCCGATCCTTCCCACGCTCTCTGAACACACCAGCGAAGGCAGGAGGTAAAGTCTCCCAGGTCAGCTGGGGACAACCAGGGACACTTGCCTGGGGCTGCATCAGGTTCGTTCTGGGCTCTGATGGAATATTGCCCAGTTGGGCTCATGTATGCTTTTTAACGTACTGAGTCAAGAATTATGGGTGATCTGTTGAAATTCCCCTAAGTCCGTCAAGAAAATTAAGTGCACTTAACCTCATTATTTACCCTTTGCAATTTTTGGTAACTATATTTTAAAAACTTATTTAGACACCTTGTCATTTCAAGAGCCCCTGTGCTCACCTACGCCTTCAGTACCACGGCTTCCTCTTTGTCAGATTCTCTGATTTCGCTGTAGAATGTGAAGGGTTCATCTTTCCCGTTTTTTCCCCAGCCAAGAGAACATGGGTGATGTATTATTTGAACCCTTCCTAGCAGAAAATACTTTCTGTTGTTTCCACACATAGATTACCATTTGATAAGTGTAGAATTCTTGCATCACAGTCTTACCACCTCAAAACTCTACCAATGTTCTTCATTGCCTTCTTGCTTTTTAATATTGCAGAAAAGTCCAAGGACAGAATGTTTTTTCCCTTCACACCAGATAGTGTGTAAGGGGAACACACTGTTCGACACCTTTGACATAAATGTAGCTGAAGGGGAGAAGCTGCCCCTAGGAAAGTCGGTCAGCTAAAACCACTCGACAGCCCCCAGTGCAACACCAGGTGGTGTTTTTTTTAGTTTGCTTGTTTTGTTTTTTTCTTCCTGGACACTTCAGATCCATTTAAATATTTTTCAAAACCTAAAATTTTGGCAATTACATTTTGACTTATTTGAGAAATGTTTCAGCGTAGGGCACTTATTTTTTCCGGCTCTCTCTTTGCTTATCACGCCCATTTGAATTGCTCTGAAGTCTTTAAGATCACCAATCACTATCATCTTAAATCTTTAATCTCTGTCCTACATCTCTGTTATCCTCTCTCACATTATTTTTTAAATCGTCTTCTCATTTTCGGTGTATTTGGGGAGCAGTTTTCAAGCTTGTTCTCTCTATTGGAGAACAACTATGATTTTTGTATTGTTAATCTTTCCTTTTACTGCTTGAAGTAGGAAACTTCTGCAATTGTATTTCAGGTTCTTTATATTCTTTCCTTACCTCCCCCAGCTTCCATTTTATTTTTGACTGTGGCTCAGACAATTTATAATCCCATTTTTTATCTCATTTCGGAGTTCATGTTTTCTTGAATTGGGAATAGAACACAGTTGCTGTCTGAAATGTGCTTCTGTTTCTTGTAATAATTTTCCCCCGAAGCATGCTCTTTTGCTGCATCTTAAGTGTGTGCTGTCCTCCTCCTCTGTGGCAGAAGCCAGCTTCACTGTCATTCTTGTTCAGACAGGTCTGTTCAGGCTTCACCTCTGTTTACTCTCACCGCAGCCCAGTGAGATTGACCAGACTGGAATTACAACTAAATCCATGGTCACTGCAGCAACATGCTGCACCTGACGAGAGGTCTTAACTTCCCTGTAACCAGCATTCATGGCTAAACAGTTGAGAGATGCCCTTGAAAATCTGGAGTTTTGCACGTGAGTGGAAAGGAGAAATAGTAAGCTCACTGTCTATGGAATTAGGAAGATGTGTCACTGACTCTTTCTGGTACCACCTCTGCCCCTACCCGGGTGTCCCCTTTTGAAACTTCCTTCTTGGTCTGTTTATTTCTCCTTTTGCAGCTTTACAAGAGACATCTTCCTCACTCCCGCTTTCCTATCCATCACTCACCTATCAGGAAAGGTTCTGCCCTTCATAACCTCTGATGCCTCTAATCAAAGGTTGCCAAAATCATTGGACAAGCTTGCATGGGGAAAAGATTAAAATCTCAGCTCTGAGGACTCATGTAGACCAGGATCTGTATAAGCTCCAATTGACTGGGTATAAGCAAAGATCTCTGCAAAGCCCTATAAAAATACTTTGGATTTATTATATTTTGATGGAAATATGGATCACTGGATGAGTCACACAGCATCTGAGAAACAGACACAAAAATGGAGTAGAAGAAGACAGAGAGAGACAGAGATGAACAGGTATATTGGAGGAAGAGTCAGAGCGCTGAATGAGTGAGAGAGGCAGGGGCTCAAAGAGGCATTCTCTGGACCACAGCAGACCAGGCCTTTGGCTACACCTTAGCCAGCTGAAGGGAGCAGGAGTGCACTGAACATAAGCAGTGGAAGAAAAGGCAAAAATTCCCTAGGGAAGACAAGAAAAGAGAGATGGCTGCTAGGTCCCTGGTTGAGCCCTTCTTTCCAGCTACAAAGAGAAATGCACAACTCAGATCACCCTGCTTATAATAGTGGACGGAGTTCACAGCATCTGGCCATTTTAATTACCTGCAAGCAAAGTGATTTTGCTACTTTTATTTAGAGGAGCTTTCTGAAAGTAGTTTTCACTCCGATTACTTTCATTAATGAGTGATCGAAATGCATCAAAGCAGAAATGAACACAATAAGAAGAAAAGCAGAGGGAAGAACTCTCTAGGAGACGTCCAAATCCAGCAGTCACTGTGAAGCTCTGTCTTCCCTCATTAACCTGGAGAATACGTGTGTTCTGGATCTGGCTCTCGCAAGGCACCAAGTGCAGGACTGGGCACAAGCTCACCTATAGTCAGATGTGTGGATGGTTCCCAGAGACTCAGGATGCTGTACAGGGCTGGGGCCCAGCTTTCTGTAGTTCTGTCCCTTGGTTCTCCTGGCCAAGGACTCAACTCCATAGACCTCGTATTCAGTTGTTTGCTGTGGTCTTGTTCCTCAGGCATCCAGTGAGCCTGCTCTGCTGGGAAGTGTTTACCGTGAAGATACTCTCTGCTGATGGAGATGAGCAGTCATTTACTCTCCCCTGGGTCACTGCCTCCTGACCCCCCTCATTTATTTCAGTTAATTTGACACAGTGGTAAGTGCTACCCCCCTTCTTTGGAGAAAAGAAGATGGCCCAAACTGGGTCATTGCTTCCCTGTCCAGAAAAACACACAGACAGGCTGAGTGCAAGGGCTGGAGCAAGGGAGGGAACGGTGCAGCCCCAAGGCCTCTGCTCATTCTTGCACCCACTGTCCTCCCAGCCACTGGCCCCTTCAATGCCTGATATCACCAGGCAGCAGAGGAACCTGAAAGGAATCCACATTTAGAAAAGAGCACAAAAGTCCTGTCCTCGAGCCTGCTAGTGAGCATAAAACGCTTTGAGACAGGCGTACAGAGTCCACGTATTTGAGTTGTGGCTGGTCTGACAGCTGCTAAGTCTATCACACAGATAATTAGATAAACTGCTTGAGCTCAGAGATTCAATACATGGTGTCATTTAGCGGCTGCTACATGGGGGCCTTGATCTTAATTGAAGGCACGATAGGGGAGAACCTTAAAGGAGACTCAAATCAACTTCTTCTTGCTCCAGTAATGAAACATCTGACTCCTAATGATCATCTGAAACCTCCCAAGTGTTGGGCACAGGCTTCACACACATGGATCTGAGCACCTGAGCCACCAGCACCCCTCTTGTCCACACAGGGCCTTCCTCAAACAGTCTCCTGTGGGGAAGCCTGGGGAGGAGGTTCCATGTCACTCCCTCCCTCGTCAAGGTCACTTTTGGGTGGGCCTCATGGAGTAATGAGAAGGGCAATATAGCCTAGTGGCAAACAGCTTGGACTTCCAGCGACTGACAGGCCCTATGGGGAGATCAGCCCCATCAAGCCTCCAGCTTCCTCAGTTTCTCTCTGCTTACTCACCCTGGTCCAGCAACCTGGCTCCCTTGTGAGTCCCCAAACATGCCACACAAGATCCTACCTTAGGATCTTTGCCAACCTTTGATTGCCATTGCCTGGGATACTCTTCCCCCAGATACTCACATGCCTCACTACCTAACCCCCCAGCCTCCTGCAGGGCTTTGCCGAAATGTCACTTCTCATATCAGAGGCTCTGGCTAACTGCCCTCCTGGCTTTATTCTGCTCTATGTCACTTGTCACCGTCACATAGACTTCATCTCTTGCTTACTGTCTGTTTCTCTCACAAGACTGTACCTGCCATGGGGACAGGGCTCTTGTCTGTTTTGTTCACCGCTGTGCCCACACATCCCTGAATAGTATCGGACTCATCGTACATGAATGTTTGCTGAATAAATGGACAGAAGGGTTCGAGCCTTAGAGCACCATGGTCAAAGTTCCATCTTGGAAAGCTTACTCTAAATGCCATATGGAAAGTGGATTTGAAGGAGCATCTGACCCAGAGCTCAGAGAATAGCTAGGAGGTCACAGAGGTCATCCAGCCAGGAGACGACGGTGGGATGGACCGTCCCAGGTGGAATCAGAGCTGGACTGAAGTGTGAGGAGAGGTCAGGGATGAAGATATGGTGGAGTCTTGGCTCATGGGACAGTTTGGGCCTTTGAGGCCTGGGGAGAAGAGAGCCACAGGGGACCCACCGGGAAGCAGCTGCTAGAGAAAGAGGGGCCTACGGAGAGTACGAGGTCCCCAGAAGACAGTGGAACCTGGCTGCAGGTAGGATGACAGAGCTCACTGCCAGAGGAATGCAGCAAGACCAGGCCTGGAAAGTGCTTTCTTGGCACTTAGAAGGGTAAGGTGATCTTAGGAAACTCACTGGCAGGGGTAACAAGACCGGAGCTAGGGCAGACCCTAGAGGGCAGAATACAGGGAAGTTGCAGAGGTGGAGAGAGCCAGTGCAAGAAACGCTCTGCTGCCTGGGAGGGAAGAGATCAAAGGGCCCCGGAGGATGCCGGGACCAAAGCCTGCTCCTTTGGGCTTTAGGAGAGAGAGACTAGTCTGCCAGCAAGCAACAGGACTGAGGAGTGTGCAGAGAAGAAGGGGTTGGAGAAAGAAGAACGGAGTGCCAGAAAACAGCAGGAAACAATGTGGGGAACTCGGAGACCGTAGCTTGTTTCCATAAGTGAAATCAATGCACTGCGAGACTTTCTCAGCTCAATAACTTCTTAGCAATTTTTAATTACTGGAATGTGATTAATTCATTCAAAGTGTAGCCGTTCTGTGAAGCACACCACACATGCTGGACTAATAAAATTCTTGCACATTTGCGGTGTGCTCACACCAAGACATTTCCTTGCATAAAACCGGGAGGAAATATCCAAAGAACACACATATTTGTTTTAAGTCACTTTTCTTGATCCTGGAAGCAGATACTGTAAGTGGGACAGCTGAGCTCGCAGGGGCGCTGCACTAGGGGTTGTGAGTGAATTTTCAGTTTGGTCAAGTCCTAGCTGTTTGCACAGATGCTGACAGAATACGCAGAGTGAGGAGGGGGTACCTAACATGAGAGACAGGCCATAAAGACTCCTACTTGTGCTTGAGGTCTTGGAGGCATCTCTGGCTGAAGCAGCCCCCAAAGGATAACCCAGAGAGTGGAGATGCCTAGCATTTCTTTTGGCTGTAAATTCCTTGAGGATAGGCCTGACAATCTGATCCTACTCGTATCCTCAGGTCCTGGCACAGCCTTAGCACCCAGTGGGCAGTCAACAGAGGTCGGTGAAGCTGAGTGGCTTGATGGAAAATGGCCAAACCCTCTTCGGTGGAGCCTAAGGTGAAGGCCAGGAAGAGGGCTGCGTATAGAGAGATCCCTTAGCAAGGACTGGAGGAACAACGGCCACTGGATAGGAAGGTGGGTATGCTCAGGAATGGAAGGGCAACTAGAAGGACAGGAAAGGGAGTCTGGAGAGAGAGCAGAGGCCAGCTTCCAGGGCCAGACCAGGCTGAAGGTGGGCTTGTCCCCAGAGGTTCTGCCTGCTTTTGACCCCAGGTTCCTCTGGTAGCCTTCTGGGTATTCCTGAGTCTCCTACTGATTCCTTAGAAAGGAGACGGGTCTCTGATTTTCTGATGTCCAGAGGCCCTGTGAGTTTGGGATGACTAAGCCAGCTTTCCCTGAAGAAGCCGTGGCTTCTTGATGACCTGCAGAGCAGGGAGGCCCCGCCCAGCAGTGGCATGCGAGGCCCTTTCCACTGTCCTTGGCTCCTGAGCCTTCCTGCTGCACCAGAAGGTCTCCCAGGGGAGAAACATAGAGCAATTGCATCTGCTGGGAACATGCCTTCGTGAGACCTAACTAAAAATAGCCCCAAAGCTGTGGATGCCTTTGAAGGCCTCACTGCAGCAGCAAAGCCTGGGCCCTGGGCTTGGCTCTGCCTGTGCGACTTGGGACAGGTACTAGCCCTCTCTGAGCTTCAGGGTCCCTCTTTGGGAAATGAGAATGATGCAGTAGCTTATCTGACATCCGGTCAGCCTGAGGTCAGACTACCCTGCTTGGCACACAAGGCCTTTCCCAGCTTGCTGCGATCCACTACTTGTCTGCCTTTATCCCTAACAATGCCCTCTCCCACACCCAGGATCCCATCATCACTTGCTCTTCCCTCAGACTGGAGGTACATCGTGCCTGCACCCCTAGAAAGCCTCCTCCACCCTCTCAACCTAGCAAGCCCTCCCTGGCACTTCAAGATCCACCTTGAAGGTCTCCTCTCCTGCAGCGCCTTCTCTAAACATTCTCATCCTCAGGCAGATGAATTCTGACCCCAGCATCCACTGTCATCTCCTGAGAGCCCAGAGTTGCATTCCAGGAGCTTTGACCAGACTGAGGATCAGAGATAACTGGTTCTCTCCTTGCTCTTTCTGTTAACCTGCTGGGTGAACTTGGGTGACTCCCTACATCTCTTTTCAAAAAGCAAGATAGTTGGAGAAGGTGATCATTAAATTTGATTGACTGGAGGTCAAAATCTAGTCATTCATTAAAAAATATGGAGGGCCAATATTCTTCTCTCCCCTCATTCACAGGAGGACCTCTTAGCTCATTACAGAGACATCACATCAATGGGCAAGGGTCTTATAGCCTCTTGCATCTACTCCTTGAACAAGCCCTGATGTTGCAATGGCACCACCATCATCCCTAGTGCTGTCGATACTGCTTAGAGAAGAATGCTCACGGCATGCCAGGTGCTGCTCCTGTCATACAACACTCTACGAGGTAATTATTCCCATTTTACAGATGAGGTAAGCGAGGCACAGAAAGCTCACATGCCTTGTCCAAAGCAGTGCCCTCAAGCATGTGTCACATTGTCCCATCAGCCTGGGCCTCCCTGATGCTTCCTCAGGCCCCAGCACCTCTTGCTACAGGGCCTGCTCCAGCAGAGTTCCACCAAATCCCCTCTCAACGCCTGACAGCATCCCGGCCGCAGCAGCATCTCACACATCCCAGGAAGTGAGTCTCCTGCTGAGAGCTGGGCTGGGCTGACACAGCTGGGGATGTGAGAAGCTTTCCCTGGCAGGACAGAAAAGCCTTGTGGAAGTATAGAAATGCCCCTGGAGGTGTGGGGCCCAATTTAAATTCCTAAAGTAACAAGACTCAAAGTAACAACAACAGCAACAAAATAACAGGAAGGAAAAAAAAGGCTCTTTGGCAGCAAGTTCTATCTGCTCTGCGAACTTTCAACAAAATAATGAGTTTTTATGCCTGTTTAGTAACAAGTAAGAAAAAAAGAGTTCTTAGTGAGCCTCTAGTATGTTTAACTTGTTTCCAAAAATGGAAATACTTTCCTCGGCTTTCATTAGCTTGGGAACTCCCCTCTGAAGCACCAAAACCCACCTGCAACCACCATCAGGCTGAAGAAGCTGAAGGGGCCCCTTAAAACGGAACCTCGAACAGCCCCTTTCTTCCATAATTTCATGGTTTGTTTGGAAAACTGCCCAACTATGACATTGTATCATCTGGTATAACACAACCCTGGCTTGGTGAGTGATTGCTGAAAGGCAGACTCATCTTGAACAGCGTAGGAGATAAAGTGTGAATTCAAAACCAAGAAAAATGAGTTGAAAAGTGCCAACTAATACACAAACAGGAATGCAATGTCACAAGATAACTTTGAAAACACAAACTCTATAAGAAGTTAAACAGCGAAATCCAACCGATATCTTGGCATTCTCTTGGTAGGATTTGGTGCTGAGGGAAAACGTGACTCTAATTGTGCCACAAGAAGAGATACATCTTTCCCACACCTCTTTTTGGCCCTGACTTTCAGTGAGAGAGACCCTGCTTGTGACTCAGGAGATCTGGGATCAAAGCTGTAAACTCTAGCTGTAGCAATCCTTTTGAGTCTGGTTGATTTTCGTACATGCTAATGATCCCTAAATAATATATTTCATTTTACATTCACAAGGAATCCCATTGCCATAGCAACTGGAATGTGATACCAGAAGTTTTCTTATAAATGGGACTTAGAATGCTGCCTCTTCTCCCTCGCAGGGTGGTGAGGGCTATGAGTCCTCCACCAGTCCTTAGGAGAACCTCCTTCCTGACGGGATCAGCTGCTCTGGCCATAGATGGAGAGCTCCAAACTGCAGCACAACCCATCACCTCTTTCCTCTTGCTCTACACACTCCAGCTGCACAGGGAATTGTCCTAATAGTGACTTCTGGGGGCAGATAAAGTCCCAGAGAACAAAGTCATAACTTCTTTTTATAAAGTCTGATAGAAATACAGAATGAAAGATGGATGATTTTAGAATTTTTGCTTGCATGGAAAACAAGGTATTTTTGTTTCCTGTATTAATAGCTCCCTGGAAATTTGGGACAAATGACAAACTGTCATCCATGGACCTCAAGCTGGTATTAAATATTCTGCTGCCATGGTGGGGTGGGGACTGTAGGAACTTGTTCTTTACATCCTTTCTTGCAGGACCCTCTGTCCCTGATTCCCAAAAGAACCTCTGTCATCTGTTTCCTCCTATTCCCCCCTGGAGCTGTGATTCTGGTGGAGGTGATATGCTCACCCCAAGGCACCCACCTTGGGGCTGGCCTGCCTAACATCCGTCAAGCTCCTGTTCATCAGTGCTCAGGTCTTTCCTGATGGCTGGGCACTCCCTATGGCAATGTTAGAGAAGGAGAGGTCGCCCAGCTCTCCTGCCCTCCCACCAGGACTACAGCTGACCCGGAGCATGAGGCACTGAAGGCTTTCCAGTGGAGTCCATACCAAGAGACCATCTGCAGAAACAGAAGCCCTGGCTCTAGGTGGACATTGGTGGGACAGTATCAGAGCCTGATGCTCATGTCTTCCTCACCCATTCTCCACCTGCCATTAAGATATCTGGGCCCAGAAATCTCTTCCCAGACCTCCCAGGCAGAGCCCTTGTTCCTGCCTCTGCGTTCTTCACAGTTTGTACATCTCTTTGCTTTGGGCCTGTGGCCACGCTGGATTAGAATAAACAATGACAGTAGGTCTCATGAACACCAAATCCATGCAATGTGCCAAGCACTGTGCTAAGTGGTGTTTGTGTGGCCCTGCCTGTGCTTCTCTCCATGGCTGCAGCAGATGGGTACTGCCGTCACTCCCATTTTACAGCCAAGGAAAAGGCCCAGAGCAGCAGTGATACAACAAGGCCACACAGCTGGGAAGTACCAGAGTCGGGATGCCATCCTTGGTCTTTCTGTGAGTGGAGCTCACAGGCACCACTCTCCATGGAAAAGTGGTCCTTAAGGGAGGAGTTCTGCCACACTGAGTGGGCAGCAACTCACAATCTGTAAAACCCTCAATGAGCCAGGATTCGGTGGATAAATCCAATCAGCATGAAGCAGAACCGAGCCCTGAGCTGCTCAAGGCTGCCTGCCCCTCATTCCACGCCACCTTGTCCCCATCGCTCCTCACCTCAGTGAGTTTTGTGGTGGCTGGTTTTTCCCTCCCATGAAATGAGAAATGTTGTTTGAATAACCGATGGTGAGGGAGGCTGTACACACTCTGATGCAGAAATAGAAACCTTTAGGAAGATGCAATTTGGAGGATATTGGAAACCAGAGAATGGAACATCAGTCTATAAAATTCAACACAGCCAATAAAGCTGGAGCAACTGGTCAACTGTTTTAGCGTGCACGGTTGCAGAGGAATTGGCGGCACATGGCTGGGCAGCGCTTCCAGACCAGGGGCATTTCTTCCTAGGCTCATTTGGCCTCATTTCCATAATGTGTCTCATGATCTCTGAAGCACCTCAGCATTAGCATCATAAGCACAGCCATGAAAGTGTCCAAGACTATTCTCATCACCAGATAAAGGCGCCTTTCCCAAGCCCTGCCCTTCCCAGCACTCCATGCTGCCATGACTGCTGAGTGGAGTGGCCTGTGATGTGGGGGCAGGTGACACAGGTAGATGCAGCAGAGGCCAACACACCTTTGCTCCACCACCTCAGCTGGGAATTTGCCTCCACACACGTGTGTCATGCATCACATCATCCTCACTGGGGGCCTGTGAGGGTGAGGCAGGAGCTCTCCCCCTCTCACTTGGTGCCAAGGGCCTTACAACTTGACCTGCTCTCAAGCCTTTGTCTCTAAGTGTTGCAGGCACTTGGCAGGTCTCTAGCCCAAGCCTCCTCCTCTCCTGCCTGTGCAACCTACAGCACATTTCTGACCTCATGCAACTCCAGGTGGACTCTCCCAGCTCAGGCTCTGTGGGCCTGTTCCCAGCTGCCTGCAGGCTGCATTTGTCTTCTACGCATTTACTAATTCACGTATACACATTTTGTACACAAATATCTGTAGACAACAAATACTTCTATGAGTCATGGGATGTACTATTTAGGGCCACCTCAGTCAACACAGAACGTGCATTCTGACTCTTGTATCTTCAAGCAACTGGGAGCCATTGAGCATTTTCTTGGTGAAAGGCACTGTGCTAGGTGCTGAGAATACATTTGTACATAAAACAGCCATAGCCGCTGCCCTAATGGCTCTTATCATCCCTTCTCTTCTGACTCAATCCCAGTCCAAAGCATGAGTCCTTCGGCCCCAGGTCCACAGACATGTTCTGATGTCCATGCAGGGGCTTCCTTATCTTGCTCAGGGGTGTTCTGGACAGGCAAGACATGAAATGCTTTCCCACAAACAACTGTTCCAGGCCAGAGTTTGTGTCCTTGCCATGCTAGGAGCTGTTGTGCTGGTGTCTGCCTGACCACATTCTATGCACAGCACAGCCCCCTGATTCATGGTACTCTGTGCAGAGGAGTAAACATGGTTCTTGTCACAACCTTGCAAAGGCCCATTCTATGTGGAGACCTGGGTTGTGCCCTGTTGTCTGGTCCCTAATGAACCTGTACATCCAGGGTTTAATTTGACCTGTCTGGATCCTACTTACAAGGAGCTTCCTCTAAGGATGGGGGTCTCTGGAGGTGGGACACAGACAGAATATGCATCACCAGAATGCCACTGCTGCCATTTTGTTACACACCAGCCTTATATTTCCTATACATATGTAAATTGTAGACTCAGCACCCAGGCCATTTGTCAAAAAGGTATTAGAAGATCCATTACAAAACTCAAAAACCACAGGGCAAGGGCCCTGTTCCTACCTTTGAGGAAACAGTCCTTGCTGTGGACGGCGGTGATCCTCTTTCCCAGGAGGCAAGCGGCACGGTGGAGCTTGCAGTGGTTTTCGTAAAACCTCCCATCAGAGCCGCACACAGGCATGTAGCTGGGCCTGCAAGCCTCCACGCACTGGCACTCGGGCTCCCCTGTCTTCCTGCTGAGCACGCAGTGGCTCCCTCGGCTGCAGAACTTCTTCCCGCAGGAGGCCAGCAGCCCGCTGTGGCCGGAAAGCCCTGCCAGACACACAGACACAGAGGGTCAGCTGCAAACACTCCGGGGGTCTGGGGTCAAGGGCTTCCTTTGTGGCTTACAAGCACAGGCTCCATTTGCCTGTGAAGTCTAGCTATTCAAGGTGGGGCCTCGGGGCTTGGAGTCTCCTAGGCAGCCCCTGTCCCTCCGTGAGGTGGCCTTTGGTGTCAAGAAGGAGGTCCTGCTGTGCAGAGCACAGGTTTCATGGCTGACCCACTCTGAACATCTGAGATGCAACACCTGCTCATCCTAGGACCCAGCTGGGGCCTTTTCATAAACTCTTGGTTCTTTCTTAGGCTGACTTTTCCTGCTTCCAGTTGAAAATGAAAACACCCGGCCATCCTGTGCTCACAAAGAACCACCTTACACCAAAGGACAAAGCCTGCTACCACTGCTCCTAGGCTCACAGTCAGCCTCCTGGACTAGAGGCCTATTAAAATCAATGACTTTTTAAAAAAGTGCCCCCACCCATCCACAACACCTTTTCCTTCTTTCCTTCTTTTCCTTTACTAAGTCATGACTTTGGACCAGGCTGTGTACTATGTACCTTAGGAATCTCAAAGATGGACAAGGCATGCCTTTCCCTCTTTCTGACTTTGTCATTCTGTAAGGTGGTGACATGTATGCAGATCAGGCAAAGAGCATGGGAGCCAGGGAGCTAAGTTTGGGAGAAGGAAATGGGAGTAGGGGAGATCATGGAGCGGGTGATGTGCCAGTGGGTCGTGCAAAGGAGAGGAGGGCTTTCCCAGAGATACAGCAGGCTTGAGCCAAGATTCTCCCAGCTGCCCTGTTGGTGGCATTTGCAGGTCTCAGGTAGAAGACTAGATGTGAGAAGGAGTTTTGTACAGGATGGGGTTAGGTGGGGGGCAAGGTGTGATTTCTGGGAGACTTGGAGAGCCAAGCAGAGAAATTTTGGTACACTACTGTAGGCACTAGAGAGCTACTGCAGAGTCTAGGGAGGAAGTGTGGCATAAGAAGAAAGTCATGCTCCAGTTGTTCAGGATGGGCGTGGAGGTAGCCTAGGCAGGGATATCAGAGGCTGGCCATTTCCGTGGGGAAGAATGCGGTTCTCCATGACACACATCATCAAGGGAGCTACTAGCAGCCTTTGACCCCTGCCCAGTCCTTTCTAGCACAATGTTGCAATCATGACAGCTGCCACACTGCTTGAGTGTCCCCTGCACCCTACACACACCCATAGTGATCTCACGCAGCAGCACCCAGAGCTCACACACCAAAGAGGACTAGGCAGCTGGAAAGGGCACATTTAAGTGAAAGGCCAGACAGGCCTCCATCACCAACCTCACACTGCATTCTGGGAGTCTGGAAATGAGAAAACTGCCACACACCATTGAAGGTACAGATGGACAGTTGAGATTACACAGGGACACCAATAGAAGACTGAAATGTGAATACAGATTTTTATGGCCTCAGAAGATGTTGCTTTAAGTGTTAGTTAAATCTCTGTCAAAATACTCAGCAAGAAAGAATGGCCCTAGTAATCATGACCAAACCTTTCAGCCCCAGCTCCTACCCATGGGATTAAAATGTCTAAGCAAAAAAGAAGAAAAAAAAAGAAAAAAAAAAAGTCTTCTTTTTCTTGTTTTTGGTTAAGTCTGCTTCTCATCATTATAGATTTGAAAGGAAAAAAATCAGTTATCGGCAGATTAACTGCTTGATTCAATAATTCATGTAAATTCCTCCAGCCTTGGCAAGCTAAGAATTATTGACTTTTTCTTGAATCATAATAATCTAGAAGGTCAGATATCTCTGAGCAGTGTAAAAGTGCAGATCCTAAGCGGATGGGAATCTCTTTTATCCACTTTGCTAATTGTTGGCATGTCACCATGAAGGCCCAGTGGCATTCAGGAGCTCCTCTGCACACCTTCCTGTCAAGGTTGACGGTGGCGGGGAGGGAAGGAGGCGGAAGGCAGGCAGGCGCCTGGCAGGGAGGCTCTGGGCTGGAGGCTCCCTACTCACAGTGTTTATGGCCGCTTTGCCACAGAGCATGTTTGCTTAGTGTGATTCTCCAGGGTTGTTGGAAAATGTGTTACCCTAGAAAGTGCTGGTGCCTACTAGAAGAAACTAACATAGCTCTGGAACTATCAGCCTTTGTTTCTCTACCAAGACAGGGCCAGGATGCAGAGCATTGCCATGGGATCACTGTTTCAATAACCTTCCCATGCAGATAGGATGGAACCCACTAATTGCCCATTTTGAAGAAACAGAGGCAAAGTCTCTGTGCCCTGGTCTCTCTGAGCCTGCTTTGGGGAGTATGCCCTGGCCCCCACTGCTCTCTCCCTTGGCTAAACCAGCTCCAAGGTACCCTTGAGGGCTTCTCCTCTATGAGGTGCTTGCCACCAGCCCAAGTCCAAGTGTCCCTCTCTGAATCCTCCTACCCCAAAGTGCCCACCCTGCTCTGGCCTCAGGAGGCCCCGCAAGTGCCGCACCTTTGTCTTTATGTGGCCCCAGAATACTCAGTTTTTAAGAAATGCAGACATTTTCAGAACTGACCTCCTGAAGGCTAATTGAGTGCAGTTCAGAAGCCAGGTTAGGGGCTTGGATGGGGAGGGTGGTGGAGTCTCACACATGTTGACCCTGTGGGGGTACATTTTCCCTTGCCTTTTCCAAAGGAGGCCGGAGGGAAGTGGAAGGATGGAGGTATGATGGGAAGATGGATGTCTGTGGAGGTGGGCCTTCAGAGTAAAGAGAACTGGAATCCTGGAGAAGCAGAGCTGGAAAGGGCTTCAGAGACCACCTACCGCAGCCCAGGCAGTCAAACCAAAGCCAGCTCATGGGGTGGGGTGGGGAGGAGGCTACTTTCCCCGACCCTATCCTTTGAGAGCTGTGTGTCCAGATGGCAATGAGCACCTCTGAGGCCCAGTATCACACAGGGGCAGCAGGCGTCCATGTTTGCTTCACTTGCTGGGGTGGGGGGTGGGGGGGCTCCCGTGGCCTTCCCTCAGGCTGTACCCTGAGGGATCAGTGTTAAGGAAACACCGGCACCAACCTTGGAGTTGTCTGGAGTGGCTGCTGGAGTTGTCGAGAACACTCAGGTTCTCCCTGACATGGAAGTTGGCTGTCGGCAAATATTTGATTCCTGATTACTTACAATTAAGACAAAAGTAGCATGAAAGCCCTGCATATGCCCTTCATAAAGGCAGCTGATGGCAGGCCCCACGGAAGGCTGAGAGTACCCTGGGTGGGGGCAGGCCTGGAATCCCACCCACAGCTGCAGAGACGCTGACCCAGAGGTGGGCTCCTCATTACGCAAGCCCCTTGTTACCACTTCCTCCTTGTCATTAAAATAGAATGAATTCCCCACTCCTACCATGATGATGATAAAACAGTAATGGGAAAGGTAACCAAGTGAGACCACCAGCAGCTGCCTGGAGTGTTTATGAGGACAACCGCGATGCATGGAAAGTACAGTGTGCTTAATTTATAGTCATCAAGAAAGCCATTTACTCAGGTTAAAAACTGATCATCTCGCCAAATAAGCTGCTTTTCAACATGAATTAAATTTACTGAACATGGTCAGAAATGGGAATTGTTACATTAACATTATGGAGGCAGGAGCGCTGAAAATACCAGCCTTTGTTTCTCTCCAAAGACAGGGCCAGGACGCAGAGCACTACCATGGGATCACTGTTTCAATAACCTTCCCATGCAGATAGGATGGAACCCACTAATTGCCCATTTTGAAGAAACAGAGGCAAAGTCTCTGTGGAGACCCCGATGAAGAGCACAGAAGGAGGCTGAGTCCTGAGATTGGCCCCAGAGAGAGTGGGTCTACATCCACCAGCAGCAGGAAGCCCCTCCGCTGTTTCCCCACAGCCAGCCACAACCAAGAGCACAGACAGCTGGGCAATTTTGCTTCCCAAATCTGACTCAGCCTCTGTAACCATTTCCTGGGCCCAAAGAAAACTAAGGAGTGCTCTCTTCTCAGGGATAGCGCCCCCAATGGCAGTGAGGGAAAACCCATGAGCTCTTCCATTCTTGGATGCCAATGGCCTGCTGGCATTCTTCTTAAAGCAGCTTTTCCATTTCTGAGACCTTATCTCCAGCTTGACTATTGATGAAAGCCCCATCACTCCTGACAAGGCCTTGGGAGCTCCCCACTCCGAGCTCAGCCAGAGGTTCTGCCGAGGCCTCCTCACAAAGGACCTAGCACTGGATTCCACAACCTCACCCCAACTCACTCTGCAGCCTCAATGAGGTGATGGCTTGGCTCCAAGGAGGCCACTCACTGGAAAGCCTGAACCTGGCTGGAAAGAGAAGGATGTGAATGCAGAAGACCAGAGGCAGTGTGTACAGCACCAAGAACCTCAAGAACCTCATCTGCCACCTGCCACAAACCCTGACCCAGCACGGCAGCTGTCTCCAGCTTCTGCAGACAGTGGTACTTTTCCAGGAGCCTGTGGGCAGGTACAGCCCCTTACACATGGACTTGTAAGTTTTACCCTCCATGTACTGATACACCAACACACAGAGGAGTGGCAGCCCTCACCTGCGGTCATGGTTGGGTTTCTTAAAGACTCAGAGCTGAGGTTTGCCTGTGGAAGAGCCATGTGCATGTAGACATGTGCAGATATGTGGGGTGTGCATACAGGGATTGGAGGTGACGATCCCAGTAGTCTTCCCACGTTAAGACAACTTATATTCTCACACATGCCGAGGTGGTCTAGGGACAGAGAGTGCCAGTCAGTGTTGACTCTCTCATTGCAGAAACCACCCAAGTGCCTGGTATGCGGCTGCAGAATTCAGGTTTGTGTGAGAATCAGGCAGAGGTCCCCTGTTCCAGTCCTATGCCATGTCTATCCTAAGACAGGGTGGGTGGTAACAACGGGGCACTTCAGGAGTGCCTGCTGGCCTGGTCCCCACCTATCTATCCATCCAACAGATATTTACTGAGCACCTGCTATGCACCAGTCCCAACTCCAGGTGCCTGGGGTTTTAGACAGAATAGGATCCTATCCTCAGGGCACTAACATCACAGTGTAGGAAGACACACAAGAGGATGAACTGGCAAACATAAAAACAAGACAAATGTAGATGGTGTTCAATGCTAGGAAGGAAATAACCAGGGTGCTGCAGCAGGCACACTTTACTCTGGTGGTCAGGGAAGGCTCTCTGAGGAGCTGAGATTAGACCTGAGACCTGATGGTGAAGATGGCAGAGACCCGGGGAAGGAGAGAGTGGAGCACCCTGGGGTGCCCTGGAACTTGGCATGCAGGGCAAGGAGGCCTGGTATAAGAAGAGGCCTGTCTCCTAAAGCCCTGCTCCAATGTCAACATCACCAGGCAGACTCAATCTGCAGGGAGTGGTGAGGAAGGTGCAAAGTTTCACCTTGCCCAACTGTCCCACCTGGAAAGTGGGGTGAGTTCCCACCACCCCGCCACTCAGCCCTCCCAGCTGAAAGACGTCTATCCTCCAACAATCTTAGAGGCCAGAAAACTCTTGGCACCCTTCAGGGCTGCTGATGGGAAGAGAGCAGCCCTCTCTGAGCTCTGACCACAGGCCACTTTGGTGAGGGCCTCCATGTTCTTAGATGCCCTGGGTGCTGGGGCTGCTTCAGGTCCAACTCCACCCTGTAATGCCTCACTTATACTCAAGGATTGGGAAGAGAATCTGTGATTCCTCCCAAGGACATGTGTGTGTTAACATCCAGCCAGAGAAGGCCATGTTTAAAGTGACTACTATTTACTGAGGCATGCCCACCAGGCGCCATGCTGAACTCTTAGAATCTATAAGCTCATGTGATGCTCATTTAAACCTCCTCAAAGCTTTATAAAGTGAACATACAGGCCCTACTCAGCACATATTTGTGGCATGAATATATGCCCATTTTACAGATTAGGAAACGAGTCAAGAAGTGATTTGCCTATGGTTAGACAGCAGGTAGGTGGTAGATACTGGCTTTGCATCAATCTCACTCAAAATCCCTCAAACTTGGGATAATCTGCTCAGCTGGCGATATGGTCCCTGCTTCAAGGAACTCATGCCAGGAGGATCTAGATGCCCACAGTGTGAGTTTCTCCAACATCAGGATACAGCCACACATCAGCAACCCTGCCTACAGAATGGCTGCTGCTCACACACCTCATGGACACAGAGCTTAGAGCCCTAGGTAGCAACTTCTCCAAGGGCTGGAGGTTTATAGGCCTGCAGAAGGAAGCCCTGCTTGGATCTGTCAACATCACAGGCCCAAACTCACTCCCTGTCATACACAGACACCGGGTCATTAAGCCCCCTTCCTCCCACTATGATGTTTCCAGCCTCATCACCTCCCCATCTCCACTCCTGCCATTTTGCCTGAAACTGGACAGGTGACCACTGCACAGATGTAATGTACTCTCAGTGGCCAAAGGTGATTTCAAAATCAACTGATGAGCACAGCCTGTACGTTGAGGCTCTTGTGCACTTGATGAAAGCAGAAGTTTGACCAGTTCTGAAAGACTTGACCAAATTCTCCAAGTCCCAAAGCTCAACAGAAACACATGGTTATGCATTGCTGGAAGGTGATGCAGCCAGTCATGCGTCATGTTTACGGATCCTAACCTGAGGTCTGACAAATTGACTTCAAAGTCAGAAATGCCTGGAACAAGAAGAGAGAAGGAACACCTTTCATCTGTCAGGAGGCCTCTCAATTCTGCCAAAAGAGCTTCTATCTAACCAATTTGTATCAAACCGAAGCACAAATAGGTTTCCACATATTGTCCAATGTCCCTGGGCACAGCTTTGGAGGTGGTTATTTCTGGTCACAGATGAAGATCAAACACCAAACACAAGTGCTAAAGCGTACTTTTCAAAAACTAAAAATGTGACTGTCATGATAATCTAAAGTGAGCATGTGTTAAAGCTGTGTTTGCCTTCTTAATGAGAGAGTCCACAGTGGGGACGCTGGTTCAGAGGAGGACTTGAGGAGCCATATGAGCACTGGAGAAAGATAACTGGGATGAGATGCCTAGGCTAGGCATACAGTAGGTGAGTGACCTGCAGGGTAAGAAAACCACAATCTTGGCTGGGCACAGCAGCTCACACCTGTAATCCCAGCACTTTGGGAGGCTGAGGTGGGCAGATCATGTGGTTAAGAGATCGAGACCATCCTGGCCAACATCGCGAAACCCGGTCTCTACTAAGAATACAAAAATTAGCTGGGCCTGGTGGCGTGTCTGTAGTCTCAGCTACTCGGGAGGCTGAGGCAGGAGAATCGCTTGAACCCCGGAGGTAGAGGTTGAAGTGAGCCGAGATCGCGTCACTGCACTCCAGCCTGGCAACAGAGCGAGGCTCTGTCTCAAAATAAATAAATAAATAAATAAATAAATAAAGAAAATCACAACATTTTGGGTTCTCTTTTCCACCCAAAAGAATCATGCACATTTTTACCGGGAACAAATGTGCAAGTTAACATGTCATATTGCACAGTCTGGGCCTTTAATCAGTGGTAAGTTGTGAGTTGAACAAAGATGTAACCCTCTAGCCTGGATCAGTGAATAATCCTTGGGCAGTCTCATAAATAAGGTCCCAGAGGGAGAACTTGCCACCCTCCCTTTGCCTCATTCCCAAGTTTTGGATAATTTTCTCAATACCACCAAAATCCCTACAGTAACCAACGTCACCTGAGGGAGCTGCCAAGGACTCCCATCTCTTTCTCCTGCCTGGGGTGTCTTCCTTCAGAGCCCCCAGCCTCACAAAAAGACCCCGGAAAAGGAGGAACATGAGGCTCCAAGCCACTTATCTGAGACTTATTGAGACAGAGTGAACTCTCTTCTGGTGGAGCAGAGGGAGAAGGGGCTGGAGGCAGAGGACGTGCTGCTGCGGTGGGAGCTAAGAATGAAGTCCCTCTTCATTGTGGGGTGGGGGGTGGGTGGAGGGGCGGGGTGGTGGGTGGGGCGGTGGGCGGGGGGATGGGTGCTGCAACAGAACTTCCCACAGTGCCCCTGTAATCCTGCTGGGTCTCAAATAACACAGTAAAACCTTGGCATCCACCCAGTCTTGTGCTCCTTGACAGTTGATAGCTGTGACTCCAGGCAAGGTTCCACCTTGTGAGGACAACAGTGGTCTGCCACTTTCAGGATTGCTTTGAGGATTACATGAGATAATTCATGTAGAGAGCTTGGCATTTAGTAGTGCTCAATTCAGATACTCTGATTTGGTGACAGACTGAATAAACAGAACTGGAAAAGAAGTAGCCATTTGGTTTTACTGATTCAAGTGCATGCCAGTGTCTTCAGGAGGCCGGCCTTCATGGAAAGGTGAACATCTTTATATTGAAAGTATTGGATGGTTTTTAAAAAGGCAGATGCAAAATAGCATGCTTCAAAATACCCCAAGAAAATGCTTCCCTTGCAATGTCCGTTGCATCAAGGCCTTCACTGAACCCTTATTAAACTCTGCCCAGCTTCCAAGTTGGGGGAGTCTGAAATTATACATTCTCAGGGCAAAGTGACTGGAACCAACTCACAGCACAAACTACAGCCTCCACTCAATACCTAAGGGCAGTGGGCAGTGTCAGGTAGTCACCAGGGAAACACCGGAGCTCCGTTTCAAAGGCAGCCCCGACCTGGGCCTGATGCGAGCCTATCTTGCAAACCTCTTAGGCTCACCTGCTACAGACATGTCCTGTGGTTTCTCCTAGTTCTGGGAGCCCTTTGCACTGTGTGTCATTTCCTCCGTCTACTATGTGTGATAACAGTAAACCTGACTCATCATTTCCAGAGCTTTCCCCTAGGCCTCCCAGGCCTCCTCCACCCAAAGGAGGCTGCCAGGCTGCTGGCCTGAGGACCCGGCTCCTGTGGTTCCTCAGACAGAACAGCAGACCCTAGGGCAGGGCCCCAGCAGTGCCTTCATAACTGCTCAGAACTCCAGGCTGGACGTCAGGCAATGTCTGTGGTTTCAGAGCTGGGACCAGGCTCCACTTCTCTTAAATTCAGAGCTCGGCACCAGGTCTGGCATAGAGTGGGCTGCAGGAAACAGTGGGTGAAAAACTGAATGAAATGAAGACACTGCTGAGACCCAAGATTGGTTGGATAGAGAGGTGAGTAATCAATCAATGGTGTTACAGAAATGGACACGGTCACAGATTGAGTGGAAAGACTGGAGAATGTAGAAGGTCCTCGGTGGGAGAAGAGTGACCTGGGATCTACTAGGCGTATCTCTTTCACATGTGAGCCGCAGTTTCCTCATCGGTATGTGAGAGGGCTGTATAGCGATCTCTGAGATTGGAAAAATCGTCCCACATCTGTGAATTTCAGATGTACATCAGAGCCTGTGTTTTAACCTGGATGTCTTTTGGCCATAATAAAACTGCACAAATCTTTTTCTTTTCCCTCTATTTGTCCTGTGAAGTGATCTCAACTAGCTTTTGAAGGGTTATTTTGGAGACCTTCTTGGGAAGGAAAGCTGCATAAAAATGTCAAGTAAGATAGGATTTCTGCCCTTGGGAGAGTTTCTTTTACAAAATGGCTTTGTTTTAGAACACTTCCTCCAAATATATTCCTACCCCCAAGTTCCTTTCTTTGCCTAAAGCCTCTTCAGCTCGCATCTGTCTTTTTTCCTGTCACCAGCCCTCATTTTTCCTTCAGGTACTTAGCTCCTTTGTCACTTTCTTCAGCTCCTCTGGGCTCCCTCCATCTTGGAGCTGAGGGGACCAGATGTTGCTGCTCTCCACGGGTCTGCACCGTCTTGCTGATGCGCCACTATGTGGGTTCTTTCCTGCTTTTCCACCAACTAATGATTCAAGGCCATGACACCCCAGCCTGCCTCCAATTATTTCAAGAATCACTGTGGAGTTACTCTGTGAGCTGCCTTGATGCTCCTTGTCACTTTATCCTTGGAGACTTGCCAGCACAGATGGGGAGCTAAATTCTTCCGAGGCCCTTTAACCTGCCATACAAAGACTGCCCCAGTCTGCACCTTGCCTTGGTTGGATCACTCGTCATAGATGTGTCTCACAATAATAACATGCTCTTCTCCTTCATTCTACTTATAATGAAAAAAATGGGGGCTCAATTAAAATGTCTAATATGAGCACAAAAAGCTACCATTTTCTAATCAGGAGCATTTCAATTTCTCCTCTCAAGGATCTGCCCTTGTCTCTCAATGGGATTATCAGCCATAAAAACATGCACTGGATAATATCAAGACAAAGCTTAGTAAGAATGTTGGACAATTTTATTTCATCTATTCTCAACTTCAACCCCCTGGTTCAACTGAGCCAACCAGTGGCTGAAGCCTCTGGCAGGTGGGCCTGAGAGTTCGGGGATGCTGGCTTTCCTGAATGCAAAGATGGGCTGGTCTGCTCTATCCCTGAGTTCAGGAGAGCACGTGGAGACCAGGGGTCTCCACTGGGGCCTGACTACCTGTCTACTACGAGAAGTTCACAGGGTCAGCGATTGCCCCATTGGGTACTTTTTGTGAGACCACTACTGCCTTAAGGTTCTTCAGTGTTGCCTTCAAACAGGCGATGGAAAAGAACCATATACACTGGGAAGTCCAGTCCCTGAAAGAATGACCAGAATTACAGCTACTGCAGGGGAGGGTGACACCTTAAACAGTGACAACAAAATACCAAAATGCCATGAGAATCAAGCGCAGCACAAAGAGGGTCTTTGAGGAAACTATGATTTTTGAGCCAACAAGAAAATCAGGAGAATTGAAGGAAAGAATATAAGGAGATAAGGGTCACTATTAAGACTTCAAGTCTTCCAAGGTTAAGAAAATCAGGACAACTTAAGGAGAGAATGGTCTCTATTAAGACTCCAGTCTTCCAAGGTCAAGTAGAAGATATATCTCAAAACCATCAGTGAAAATAGAAATAAAGTCTTAAAATACAGTGATAATTCCATTTAAAACTTTAAGGACAAAGAAATAGAAGAAAACTCCTTAAATAGCCTATCACTAAGTGCTTCCAATTAAAATCAGGAGCCAGACAGGGTATTTGTTATCACCATTCTTATTCATAAAAGAAGTATAATAAGAAAAGAAAATGAAATAATCATTAACATTTAGAAAAGAAAGACAGCTAACAATAATCTCCTTTTGCTGATTATGTTTCTGTATACTTAGAAATCCAAGACTCCAGTGAAAAAATATTAAAATTATAAGAGAATTACGATGAACTAGTTGGACAGATGATAAACATGCCAAAATTAATCATTCCTTTCAACAGTAGCAATAAATAATGAGAAGTGAAAAAGGGAAAAAACCATCTACTCATAATAATGGTAAAAACCATAAAATATTAATAAACAAATTTGACAGGAAAGCCACAGGACCTATACAAAAAAAGACTATAAAACCCTATTGAAGGTCATAAAATAAGATTGGAACATTTCTTATTTGTGGGTAGGAAGACATTCTCATAAATATACAAATTTAATGCAATCATTTTGGATCTGGATTAAATGATGTTAAAAAGTTCACTTGAAGTAATAAATACCCCAGATAACCAAGGAAAATAAGAGAAAGAATAGTGCAGGGGGATGTGCCTTTCCAGATACTGGAACATTCAAGCCAGAAAGCTCCTGTGATAAAATCAATACGAGATTGACCTAGGAATAGACAAATCAATGACTGCAGATTCGGCAATAAAATAGAAAACAGCATCCAGAAATAAATTCCAATGTATATGAAAATTAGATGTATAACAAGAGCTACCGTTCCAATGGGAAAATGATAGCTATCTGATAGATGGTGCTGGGGTGACCTACTGTCCACCTAGAATGAAACGACATTGGAAACCTATTTCACATCACATAAAAAATCAAATTGAAATAACTATAAATGTTTAAATTATTTCTATTAAGTAATAAGTAGACAGAAAATAACAGTTATCCACTCTGTGGATGGTATAAGCATTATCATACAATGAACATGGACAAATCTATTTACTTAAAGAAAAAGAACAGTGCCTTTCATTTGGAATTTTCCCATTTGTCCCTCTCCAATTCTATTCCCTCATTGCCATTCAGAGATAGCCATTAGCTTGAATTTTGTGTTTATCATTCTTTTGCTTTATCTCACCTTTGTATTTCTATGCAGTATGCTGTTTTATATGTTTTTGAACTTTATATAAATGAATCATACTCTCTGTACTCATCTGAGACTTCCTTCTTTTGCCCTCACACTATATTTAGTTACACCCATGTCTGCATATACTGGTAATTCATTCATTTTCCTTATAGTTCCCTCACATAAACATGTTATTTATTTAGTTTCTATTAGATTGTTTAATTTGCCTTTTTCTGTGGCCCTCTTTCTCTCGTTTGTTTCCTTATTTTGAATCAGATACTTCACCCTGATTTTCTTCTTCTACTCACATAAAAACTACTCTTTTAGTCTTCTACTGTTTATTTCAAAATTTAAAATATATAATTAAGCCAAAGTCTATAATCAATACTTTAACCCTCCCCATGAAGAACCTAGAACAAATGAACTCCAATTACTCCATTCCTGACCTAACTGTATGACAATACTATATACTGAGTCTATTTTTATTCCTCATAATTCCTTCTTATATCTCAAATTCTCTTTGTTATGTTCATCTAAAATGCCTATTTTATCCTAATTTTAAAGAGCTATTTATGCTGTGTAATTATTCTTACGTTCCTATATTTTTTTTTTCTTTCAACTTGATAAATATTTTGTTTCCCTACCCTCTGGCTTTGTTGAGATGTTACCTGATAGCCTTTTCATTCCCTTGTAGGTAACCCATTTTTGATGTTTGGATAATTTTAACATCTTCTCTGGTTTTCTGCAGTTTCTCTGTGATGTAAACACACAAATTTCTTTGCATTTGTTCTGCTTATAATTCGGCAGGTTTCCTGAAAGTGAGGATTTGTGTCTTTCATCAATTCTTGAACATTCTTACCCATCTTCTGTTAAATAGTATCTCTATTCCATTATTTATCTCCTTCTTTCCTAGGTATTCTAATTAGACATATGCTACAAGTTTTCATTCTATTTAAGTCTCTTTCACATTTCCTATATTTGGTTTTTCTATGTTGCATCCTGTATAATTTTTTCAAATCCATCTTCCAGCTCTTAAATAGCCTCTTCAGCTATTTCTAACCTACTCTTCCACCGAGTTTTGAATTTTGATAAAAGTTGTTTTTAGTCATTCATAAAGACAATTGGTCATTTGTGTAATCTCTTGATTTTCAATCATATTTTTAATTTTCTAAAAATATTAAACATACATATTTTATATTCTGTGTCATTTTGCTATTCATGTATTATGTTGGTTCTTACATGGCACTATCCTCTTACTGTTTTGATATTTTTTTAGAAAGAGCTCACATTTTCTAGAAATTAACCTATGACATTTTTTTGAGATATAGTTTGGATATAGGCTCTCCTTGATTGTGCCAGGCACCCAAGGGCTTCCTCGTTCTCAGTTAAATTAAATTTTATGTTTGAGATTTTCACACTACTCAGGTAGTTTGTGTATGAGCTACAATTCTTTGTGGAGATAAGCCTATGGTTATAGATTATCAAGGAAATTTCTCTCTCTCTACTCAGTGCCAACATTTGAGACAAGAACATTTTCTTGCCAGTCCTTGGGACTGGGTGGGTTTCTTTTTTTCTTGTTCACCCTTACACTGCAGATATATTCCTTGAGAGGCCCAGGTATATATATGGGATTGCGGGGTGGGAACATTCCACATATGCCCACCTTGTAAAGACCCTGGGATTTGTCCTTGGTGCCCTGAGTCATGGAGGGTATGTAAACCAAAACCAAAGTTCACCTAGTTTGGCAGAAACCCCCAAGGTACAGTCAGCCTCACTGCGATCTTACCTCTCTGGATTCCCAATTTCACTTGTGTTTTTAGCCTCTAGATAGTCCTTATTTTCTCATCAGCACATCAATGTTTAAACGGTTTTTTAAAAAATATTTATCTACCATATTGCCAGAGGCAGAAGTCAGATTATGATTCTTAAAAACAGAATCAGGCCAGGCGCGGTGGCTCACACCTGTAATCCCAGCACTTTGGGAGGCCGAGGCGGGTGGATCACCTGGGGTCAGGAGTTTGAGACCAGCCTGGCCAACATGGTGAAGCCCTGTCTCTACAAAAAATACAAAAATTAGCTGGGGATTATGGTGGGCACCTGTAATCCCAGCTGCTTGGGAGGCTGAGGTGGGAGAATCGCTTGAAGCCGGAAGGCAGAGGTTGCAGTGAGCTGAGATCATGCCATTGCCCTCCAGCCTGGGAGGCAGAGCGAGACTCTGTCTCAAAAAAAAAAAAAAAAAAAAAAAAAAAAGAATCCAACAATTAAAAAAACACTTTGAGGTAAATACAACGGAATTATTTTCAACACAGCACCATTTAGCCCTTCAGAGAAGAGACAAGAACAGTTCCTGTTGCAGAAGAACTCCAGGAGCCTGGGTTATTGCCAGACAGCTGATTTTCGTTTTCCTGAGCCCACCTGCATGTTAAAAGAAAGTTTAAACTCTCCTACCACCAGGAATTTAAACAATGAAGAGAAGTCTATTAATGGAATACAATGGAGAAAAAAAGAAATGGCCACATTTGTTACCAATAACCTATACACCTCTCTTCCACTTCCAAACCCAAGGTAGAAGCCCTTAGCATGAGCACTTTCTTTCTTCAATATGTAGACGTGGCTGGTTACAAATACAAGGTCAGTGACTTGCTTCTTTTGAGCCACTTCTGATAAAAGAAATCAAAAGACTGAGTTGAGTTTGAAGTATCTTCTGAGCAGGCAATGCCTTGCTATAGGCAGACCCACCACAGTGTGGGTCTCAACCTATAATGCCATCTGATCAATCATCTGCATTGGTCAGGACAAGCCTGTTTGACTGGTACTGCTCTCATGAGATGATAGCATCCGAAAGTGAGGGCTTTACCCTCCACCATCGTTGACGTATTTCCACCTAAAGCTTGGACAAAAGTCACTCTAAGTATCGGCTCAGTCTTACTTAGATGGCAAAATTAGACAATCTTAAAAATCAAAATATTCCTCTGAGCACATCATATTAACCAAAACAAAATTATCTTTGATTCTTGATAATATACTTATATTTCAACTCTAAACACATAAGAATGATTTTTGCCTTTTTTTATTCCAAGGGGAGGAGATTTTAACAATGTTTCATCTTCAAAAACTGGTAATCAAGAGGAGGATGGCAGAGCATGGTGGTGGCCAGGTGGGGGTCAAAGCCATCACAAGGAAAGGGGCCAAGAGGGAGGGTGGTCTCATTGGTCTCTGGTAGGCAGCTGAGGTGGGTGGTGGCAAGGTGGGCTTAGGTGCAGGAAGGTGGCTGAGTGGTGTGGCAGCTCTGCAGGGGCATGTGGTTATTTTATATGCAGGAGGATCTAACAGTAAATAAATATATTGAGGATAATGGGAACTAGGTTTCTCATGGAGGAAGAGAATTACAAATATGAAAAGAGGGAACGCTGGAATGGACTCAGTGGTTGGACTGGCACTGGAGGTATTGAAGTGAACTCATGGTTTATAGCTCAAAAAACATGTGTGCATGTCTGTGTATACACAGGTCCTTATCCCTGATTTCTGAGAGAATCTACAAGCAGCAAAACCCCAATAGCAGGGAGCACATTTAACACTCACATCTTTGCTTCTAAATATAGCTCACCACTAAAAGGAACCAAGGTGCTTTGAAAAAGTGGTTTATTCCAGGGAAGGGGCAAGGAAAGAGTAAGAATAGCCTGGAACATCTTGTTGTACCAGAAAGTAAGGAATCACTTAAAGAATCATGAAATGGACCAAAAAGGACATAGAAGGCAGTTTGAAGCAGCTCCTACTGGCCGAGTCTGGGACATTTTAAGCATGAAAATCAGTAAGGACAGTAATGGATAATAGCTTTCTGTTCATTCAGTGGAATCCAGCGTCCACACTGATTTTTAAAAAGTGAGCAATTAAATGGGGACAAGAGAAATTCTTTATATTTCAACTTGTAAATATAGAAGAAATGATGGAACTAGAACGTTTTCATTTGGCAATCATAGTACAAGTTAATTCTGGTACAAGCCATCGAGACATGCTAATACTAGTGGGTGAAAGAGAAACAACCGGATATTTACATAGTCTCAAAGTATCTCACCAGAAAACATTACTTTTACATATTTTATTAATTTTAAAGAAAAAAGGGACATGTTTATAGGAGAGAAAGCTGGCAGATATCACTTAACTTGAGTGATCAAAATTAACATTACCAACGGTGTCACCAGTTGACCTCAATTCCTACTTGATGAGATGCGGGGAGAAGAGCTGGGCATAATTTCACTAATATTCTTGCCAAAAGTTCATGAAGAAACATCAGACAAACACCAGTGGAAATAAGTGGCCTGTATTTGTAAAAACTATTAAGGATGTAAAGATCAAGGATAGACTCAAGCACTGTTCTGAATTAAAATAGGCTGAGGACAGATGACAGCTAAGTGCAGCAAATGCTTTGGTTTGAATTTTCTTTCTATCGAGGACATTATAGGACAGCTGGCAAACTTGAATGGGCTCTTTGGGTGAAGAATATGGGGAAGTTCTGTGTACTTGCAATTTTCCAATAATATCGAACATACTGGAAGAAAATAGGGCATACAGAATTGCATACACAGAATTCTACTTCTAACTAGGATACAGAAGTTTGAAAAAGATTGTTGTTCTCATTATAATAAAAAATGCCAAATAAACTAAAATTCGTATCTTTTTAAAAGCCATGGGGCAGTGATGAAGGAATATATGTCTAAGCCAATCATATTCCAGAGAAGAACAAGCCTTTAGTAGAAATGATATATACAGTATCTGAAATAAAGGCTTTGGTAAGAATAAGAGCTGACTGGAAATAGCAGAAAAGGGATCAATAAATTCAAACACAGATCAATAATAAAAAAGGCCCATACTGAAGCACAGAGAGAAAAAAGAATGAAAAACACATTAAACAGATCATTAAAGAACTGTGGGACAATAAGAATAGGACCAACATACATGTAATTGGAATTTCAGAAGGAGAGGGAACAAGGAATAGGGCAGAAGGAGTATTTGAAAATACATTGGCTAAAATTTCATGAAACTGAAGAAAGAAAACCCAATATCTAAGGCAAGGAAACCTCAAGCAAAATAAATACAAAGGAAACCACAGAGGCAAATTATCATTTAATCACTGAAAACCAAAGATAACGAGAAAACATAATAAGCAGCCACAGGAATAAAAGACACATTATCTTCAGGGTAACAATCAGAATGAGGTCTCAGCTGGGTGCGGTGGCTGATGCCTGTAATCCCAGCACTTTGGGAGGCTGATGCAGGCGGATCACTTGAGGTCAGGAGTTTGAGACCAGCCTGGCCAACACGGTGAAACCCCCGACTCTACTAAAAATACAAAAATTATCTGTGTCTGGTGGTGCACACCTGTAGTCCCAGCTACTAGGGTGGATGAGGCAGGAGAATCTCTTGAACATGGAAGGCAGAGTTTGCAGTGAGCTGAGATCGTGCCGCTGCACTCCAGCCTGGGTGACTCTGAGACTCTATCTTAAAAAAAAAAAAGAGGTTTCATTTCTAATCAGAAACAATGAGAGTGAATAGACAGTGAACTAACTTTCCACCTCAAGAATAAAGAAAAAGGAGAGAGTATACCAAAAAGAAGCACAAAAAAGAAAAGTAAGGAAACAACATCACTAAACTAGAAAATGAATAATAAAGAAAAATCAGCAAAGCTAAAATTTGGTTCTTTAAAAAAATTATGAATGTATAACTTTTAGCAAGTCTGATCAAGGAGAAAAAAGGCAGAAATTATAAATTACCGATATCAGGAGTGAAAGAAGGAATATTTCTATAGATATTACAGACATTAGAAATTATTAGGTGATAGTAGAAACTTTACACCAATAAATCTGACAAATTAGATAAAATGAAAAATTCTGTAAAAAGCACAATTCATGAAACAGGTCACTATGCTCACAGATTAGAAGACTCAGTATAGCTAAGATGTAGATTATTTCTAAATTTATCCATAGATTTGACACACTCATTCATAATACCACCAGACTTCTTGAAAAAAATTAACAAGTGGCTGGGCGCAGTGATCCCAGCATGTTGGGAGGCTGAGGCAGGCAGATCACCTGAGGTCAGGAGTTCGAGACCAGCCTGACCAACATGGAGAACCCCCGTCTCTATTAAAAATACAAAATTGGCCAGGAGGTGGCGCATGCCTGTAATCCCAGCTACTTGGGAGGCTGAGGCAGGAGAATCGCTTGAACCTGGGAGGTGGAGGTTGTGGTGAGCCAAGACTGCAACATTGCACTCCATCCTGGCAACAAGAGTGACACTCCATCTCAAAAACAAACAAAACCACCTCTGAAACCACATCACAATCAAGACAACAAACACATCACCCAAGATTCCTCACGCTGCTTTGTAACCCTCCCTTTGCTCCTCCCTGTCCCTCCAACCCAAATCTGATCTGGCTTTTGTCGTCAGACATTATTTTGCATTTCCTATAATTTTATATAAATGGGATCACATAACAGATGCTCTTGTTCTGTGTGGCTTGATTTACTCTGCATAATCATTTAGAGATTCATTCATGTTATAGAATACATGGATAGGTCTTAGCTTCATTAAAGTTTGCTGTGTGTCAATAGTTCATTCCTCTTTAGTGCTGAGTAGCATTCTACTATATGGATATACCACAGTTTGTCTATTCATTCAACGGTTAATGGACATTTGGGTTGATTCTGTTATTTTACAATTTCATATAAGGCTGCTATGAACATCTATGTACAAGTATTTTTACAGACATATGCTTTAATTTCTTTTGGGTAAGTAGGTAAGAGAATGGCCGGATCATATGGTGGATGTATGTTTACTTTTTAAAGAAACTGCCAAACTGTCTTCCAAAGTGGTTGTACCATTTTACATTCTCATCAGCAGATTACGAATGTTCTGGTTCCTTCAGATCCTTGCCAACACTGGCTATGGTCAGTCTTTTAAATTTTAACCTGTTTAAATGTAGTGGCATATCACTAAATGTGTAGTAGTATATCACTGTGGCTTCAATCTGTATTTCCTAATGACCAATGATCTTGAGCATCTTTTATGTGCTCATTTGCTGCCCATAGGTGTATATCTAACAGAAATGAGAGACTATGCTTACAAAAGGACACATACAAAAACATTTGTAGAAGTTTCATTCATAGTAGTTCCCAAATGGAAACAAACCTAACGTACATTAACAGAAATCACCAAGAAAACCGTGATATAGTCAGACAGTGAAATACTGCTTAGCAATAACAGGAACAAGCAATAGATTTTCCCAACCACATGGATAAAACTCAATGTTATGTTGAGTTTGTTGAGTCAAAGAAGCCACGAATTTTTCTTACTGTATGGTTCCACTTACATAAAGTTCAAAAACAGCTAAAACTAATCTATGATGTTGGAAATCAGAAAAGTGCTTGCCTCTGTGAATGGGAGGGTTGACTAGAAAGATCATTTTCTAGGTTGATAGCAATGTTTTCTATCTTGATTGAGTGATGGTGTATATATTTGCTGAACATCACTGACAAAAATCTATGCATTTAATTGTATGTAAAAGATACCTCAATTAAAAAATAATTCATATTCAGGTTTTACTTTTTGTTCAAGTCACACTTATGATTAAATAATCGCAAGTGGAAATTCAAGAAATCTTTTATTTCTCACAAATCTTAACAAGCAATCCAGGGCTTCACACCTGTGCAGGTTGGCTGGCAGAGGCTCTGGTCCACTCTAGGCTCTGAAGATGATGAGGCTTCTGCGCAAATTCCCTGACCTCAAACAATGGTGCCGCCTCAGCAGCAGGGGCAAGAAGACAACAGGAGCCTGGTGTGGTCTAGAGTTGGTCACGTTGCTTCTAATGCAGGAGAGGGTCACAGAGCCAGGCTGGTAGGCCCTCTGTGGCTGCAGCCAGGACTGGCTTACGGGTGTGTGGCTGATAAGAGTAATACAGGGTTCTACACTCAGAAGGGCCTCAAGCTTGAAGCTTACTGCTACAGTTCTTGTCTTGAAATTCTTGCTGATTCTCTTTGAATTTATGTTCTATAAGAGAAGGAGAATGTGCCAGGGCTTGGAGCCTCAGCTCATGTGCAGCCCTGACTCTTGCTTCCTCCTCGGCTTTCCAGGATGGTTCTTTGCTGCCTGCTTCCACCACTCTGCCCTGGGTGGCATCCCCCACTCACCCCTGCTGCTGCCTTTAACCTTGAAAAGTGACCTGGTCATACTGGGGTAGGCAGCATTCTGTTGTTGCCCTCCACTCCTGGCAGAGGCCTGGGTGTAGCTGTCGGTGGGGAAATGGCATCTCAGGGCAGGGCAAGGGGATGGCTGTCGCTGCCCAGGCTGACAGCATCATGGTGCATACAGTGGGCCTCTTGTTCACCTTCAAGTCAGGTTTCGAACACATCCTGGTACAGGGGTTGCAAGCTGTTGGACGCTGTCTGTTGCAAGAGTTGGGCAGTGGGCCCAAAGGAAACCCCTGGCTGGGGCTCTATCTTTTCCTTTTGCAGTTGGTCCTACAAACGTTGTGGCCAGTCCTGGCTACAGTCACTGTTGGGGGACTCCCCTGTCTGCTGTCGGCACACTTTCTCTTGCATGACCCCAGGCCCAACAACTGAGCATATGGGATACGAGTTTCCCCATTCACTGAGCTCTTTGCTTGCCCTCATGGTGTGCATTCTATGGGGTGGCTGTTGCTCTAACTGTGGGTAACACTGGCATGCTGGTCCAGGAAGTGGAGCCATTTCCAAAGCCTGATGCCCTCTCTTCACAAATGATCTCCTTTTTTTTTTTTTTTTTTTTTTAGAAAAAGAGAGAAAAGGAGAAAGAAAGAAAAAAAGAATGAAAGAGAGAAAGAAAGAGGATGAGAAAGAGGGAGAGAGAATGGGATTCTTGTTTTATTGCCCAGGCTAGAATGCAGTCTAAAAATGGGTATTAAAAACCTCTTTTATGCCAATAATTGTGCTTAACAATG